>PVIJ01007388.1:0-82980 GCA_004024925.1 Scalopus aquaticus | reverse complement strand
GTCTTTTTTGAATGCTGAATAGTATTCCATTGTGTATATGTACCACATCTTCTTGATCCAGTCATCTATTTTTGGGCATCTGGGTTGTTTCCATACCTTAGCTATTGTAAACAGTGCTGCAATAAACATGCGGGTGCATGTATCCTTTCGGATTAGTGTTTTTGTGTCTTTTGGGTATATTCCCAGTAGTGGTATTGCCAGGTCATATGGAAGTTCCATTTCTAGCAGTTTGAAGAAATGCCATACAGCTTTCCATAGTGGTTGGATCAATTTGCATTCCCACCAGCAGTGTAGGAGAGTTCCTTTTTCTCCGCATCCTCGCCAACATTTGTTGTTGCCTGTTTTTTTAATGTGTGCCATTCTCACTGGGGTGAGGTGGTATCTCATTGTGGTTTTAATTTGCATTTCCCTGATTATAAGTGATGTTGAACATTTTTTCATATACCTGTTGGCCATTTGTGTAAAGACATATTTTTAAAAGGCACAGTTGAGTGTGTAGGGCAGAAACACCTTAGGAATGAAAAATAAAGAGGAGCCACAGACTAGCAAGGTAAGTGACTGCTGTCTTGAGCATATTTGTCATTGCCTTAAATGACAAATATGAGAACTTAAATGACAAAAATCAGACCTTAAATCTCGTTTTATTTTTACTTCTTTTTTTTCCAAAGATTTATTTTATGCATGTAAGAACAGGGGTATAGGCCAGAGGTGGGTGTGTGTGTGTGAGAGGATTCACCAGAGACAGAGTGGGGAACAAAACAGGTGGATCTACTGAAATACACTGCTGAGGGGAGCAGCGGGCGAGACAGGAGAGGTCTGCTGCGCCATGTGGGAAGCTCCCTGGCTCGGGATCCAACTCATGCAGCAGTGGCTGTGGATAGCTTGATAGCGCTGAGATTTTAACCCCTGCGCCACCAGGGAGGCCCAAATCTCAAGTTTTAATGACCCAGGTGAGAGAGATACAAGATCTTGGGTGCAGGGATTGTAGGAAGTTAGAACTGATATCTCTGCATAAAGCCAGACTCCCAGAGGACAGTAAGGTAAAACAACATGAAGATAGCACAGAGAGACGAATGGGGGAGAGTCAGTCTTCTTCAATATAACTGAAGAGCACAAAATAGGAAGAGGAAATCTTAGAAGCTGCTACAGTGGAAAAAGAGATCATATAAAAGGAGCAACTACTAGACTGGCAGTGACAGCCAGAAGCTAATGGAACAATAACCTCTTATTACCGAGAGACAACTGTCAAAGTAGAATTTGATACCTACTTAAAATATGTATTTAAGAATAAGGTGCGGGCCTCCCTGGTGGCGCAAAGGGTTGAGTCACAGCACTGGGGGGTTATCCACAGCCACTGCAGCACGAGTTCAATGCCCAGCCAGGGAGATTCCCACATGGCACAGCAGACCTCTGCTGCCTTGCCCGCTGCTCCCCTCAGCAGTGTACTTCAGTTGATCCACCTGTCCTTTCTGCTCCCCACTCTGTCTCTGGTGAACTCTCACCGCCGCCCCCCCACCTCCGGCCTATACCCCAGCTCTTGTATACATAAATACACAAATCTTTTTTAAAAAAGAATAAGGATGAAATGACATCCCACCAATAGGTGTTCATTAAAGGAACTTTTACAAATATTCATCAGGATAAAGAAAAATAATTCCAGATTTATAAAACAATAATAATCTCTAATTTGGAGGATATAAGCAAGATAGTGTTAAATTTCCAATAACAATAACTTAAGATGAGAGGAAGGTGATTAGCATTCTAAAGTCCTTGGGTAGTTTAGCAGGGGGATGGAATTATTGATTTAGACTTTTAGGACACATGCTAAAATTTAAGATTAATCACTAAGAATTCAAATAGAATGTATAACTTCAAGAACAATAGAGGGGAAATGCAATCAAAAGAACAAATTGAAAGACAACAGGAAAGAGGGGAAAGACATAGAAAAGGCAGGGCAGATAGCACAAAATAATATGGTAAAGATAGTTCCATATATTAACAACTAATTAAAATCACAATAAAATGTAAAGTGCTGAAACTCACCAGTTAAAAAGAAAGATATCCTCAGATTGGATTAAAATGAAACAGAACAAATTCAGCTATTTGTTGTGTCGGAGAGAAAACCTAAAACATGAATACATGGTGTATCAGAATAATTAATAGTAGTTGTTACAACAAACATGCCCTAAGATTGTCATGTGGGGTTTCACACAACAAAATTTCTTTCTTGTTCATATCACAGTTCATCAGGTCAGGCTTCTTGCTGCTCTGGCTGTGGCTGCTTTAATCAGTAAATATCAGAATCTGGGGTCCTTCAATCCTACTTCAACCATCTTAGAGTTCTTTGCCTAGAGCATGAACTCACCAGCAGAAAACTAGAGCAGGTCTGTTCATTTTGGACACAAGAGTCTTCAAAGCAAAATGAACTATTAGGAATAAACATAGTATATACAATTCGATCAACCAGAAATTGAATTCTGAATTATATAGGTACCTAATGATATCTTCAAATGACATAAAGAAACAATTGACAGGATTATAAAGAGAAATTGACAAGTATATATATCTCACCATAGTAGGATGTAACATATACCTTTTCAGTCATTGATGTCATATAGATAAAATTTAAGTAGCATGTAGAAAATAGAACACAATTAACAAGCTTGATCAAAAGGACATGTATAAAATTTTGTGTCCAACTACAGAGAATGTACATTTGTCTTAAGAGTGCAAGAAACATTTGTGAAAGCTGGCCATGCACTTGGCTGTTATAAAGGCATTCTCAACAAGTTTCCCTCAATCAGTATCATATAAATCATATATTCTGAAAACTGTGCAATTATGTTAAAAATAAATAATAGAAAGATAACCAAAAGAAAGAAAGCCACATATGAAGATGTTCATTCTAGTGTTGATTATGTACAAGAGAATAGCTGGAATATGCAATGTATGGTTAAGTAAATTATGTGTTATCAACCCACTGGATTATCATGTGGCCATTACAAATTCTTTGCTTAAATGGACTATGTTTAAGATGTAATGTTAAGTGAATAAAAAATGTGAATCTATATATTACTTACCTTTACAACTATGTGAAAGTATGTGTGCATTTAGATAGATTAGAAAGATATAAGCAAATGAAAACAGTTGTTTATCATGGTGATGAATTATGTATAATTCCACTTTTAAAAGGATTTTCTGTGATGTGGTTACAACTGTTTAATGTGAGTTACGAGAACCAATAGAAAATATGATCTCTGTCTGGCAGCTGAGGATGGTTATGCCTTAATATCTATTACCCTTTTCTTTTATAACAATAGAATTTTAGTTGGGTACATAAGGGCTCCAAACAAGAGGACATTTCCAGCTTCCCTTGTAACTAGGCATTACAATGGGACGAAGTCATAGCTAATGAAATATGAGAAGTGAATGCTCTTAAACAGTCTGTCCTTTGTCTTTTCCCTTCATTTTGCTACCTGAAATTTTCCTTATTTTTGTTATTGTGTGTACTATCGGTAGACTGAATATAATATGCATTTGATTGCAACTTAATGAATATGTGACTCATGAGAACAAAAACATGTTTTTCTATTCAACCAGTGTCCAGTACAAGCTCTGAAAACAAGAGGATTATTCTATTTTTGGATATCAGATAAGGATGTATTAACATTAAAGAGTGCACGCTTATAAATATATTCTAGTGGGAATTGTACACATTTACTGCAATATTCTTTATCACTTAAGAGAATATTTTAGCTGAGGATGAGATCCATTTATAAGCTGCTATGCCTGAATAAAATCAGCCGCCAACCTCCACATTTTTAAATGTTAAGCAAAGTCAAAAAAATGTATTTTTAAAGTTCAATAAATATAGACTTGTCTCTAGTAATATAATTCAATAGACTAGATCACAAAAATATCAATAATTTGTAATGCGTCAGGAATGAGAATTTATCAATTCTAAAGGGAACTGATAAATTCCACTGAAAAAAGTCTTTATACTTGAAAAAAATCCAAACTATAACATTAAGGCAGCTGCAACATTTTCCCCAGGTGCTCAGATGCTCAATAGATTAGGGGGATGCTATGTGATGCTACTGTAGCAACAAACTCATTAGCATTATTATTATAATTCAGAATAGGTCAATCACAGGCTGTTCCGTAAAAAAAAAGAGATGCTGCTAAAAGAAAAGACCCTGGAGGCTGACTCGAGCAGTCCTTTATTCCGTGAATTCTAATATTTATGCTAAGTACGGCCTGTTCAGATAGTTCTTTTTTTTTTTTAAAGATTTATTTTTTATTTATACATACAAGCTGGGGCACAGGCCAGAGGCGTGGGGCGGCGAGAGGGTTCACCAGAGACAGAGCAGGGAGCAGAACAGGCAGATCAGAAATACACTGCTGAGGGGAGCAGCGGGCGAGGCAGGAGAGGTCTGCCGCACCATGTGGGATTCTCCCCGGCCAGGTGTTGAACTCCTGTCGCCGCTGCCGCTGCCGACAGCTCCACAGCGCAGCGCTTAACCGCTGCGCCACCGGGGAGGCCTCAGATAGTTCTTTTAAATGAAGGAAAATCAAAATTGAATAAAAGTTCCAGGAACTAATTGACTCACCATTTCTTGAATAAAACTGCAGATGGCTAGTTTCAGGGCATCTAGTTGAAATAATTTATTCAGATTAAAATTCTGTCAGTAAAAAATATTTATACTTACGTAATACCAAAAACCTGCTACCCATTTGGTTAAAAGACCACACCAATGGACTACCCTGGTGGCGCAGGGGTTAAAGTCTCAGCACTACAAAGCAAGAAGCTATCGACAGCCACTGTGGCCTAAGTTCCATCCTCAGCCAGGGAGTTCCCCACATGGCACAGCAGACCTCTCCTCCTCCCCCGCTGCTCCACTGAGCAGTGTATTTCAGTAGATCCGCCTGTTTTGCTCCCTACTCTGTCTCTGCTGAATCCTCTCACCTCCTCCACCTCTGGCCGGCACCCCAGCTCTTGTATGCATAAATAAATAAATCTTTTTAAAAAAAAGAACTGAAGTGCAGGCCAGAGGTGGAGGGGGTGGCGAGAGGCTTCACCAGAGACAGAGTGGGGAGCAGAACAGGCGGTTCTACTGAAATATACTGCTGAGGGGAGCAGCGGGGGAGGCAGGAGAGGTCTGCTGCGCCATGTGGGGAGCTCCCTGGCTGGAGATAGAACTCATGCTGCAGTGGCTCTGGATACATAGTGTTGTGACTCAATCCGTTGCGCCACCAGGAGGCCCCTACCCCAGTTCTCGTATGTGGATAAATAAAAATAAATCTTTTTTAAAAAAGGCAAAAAAAAAAAAAAGCACACCAAGCGTTGCTTGTATCTTGTTTTCCTTTAATACACATGCTCAGCATTTATAGGCAGACAAGCAGATTGTTAAGTAACTTGGCTTTCTGTCAGTTAGCTGTGTATTAATATGATGAATCAGTAATGTACATGTCCTGACACCAGGAAAACAGTTTTTCTTCTTTTTCCATTTCATCGTCCGAACTTAGTTCATTAATTTTCACAATGTCAAAAGATGGGGTGCAGAAGACAACCTTCCGTTGTTGCTTTGTCTTTGGTTTATTCCTTTGTTGTTCCTATGTAGAATTACAAATAAGAGTGGAAAATATTTTATATTTGTTATTTGCTACTTTGTTTTTTATATTTCACTGTGTTATACTTAGCCACATTTAAAAAATGTATAGCAGATTTTAAAAATTATAAAGTAATGTAGGAACACATGTTCATTGTAAATATGCCCACAATACAGGAGTATATAAGGCAGACTTTGCACAATAGAACTTTTGATAAATTTAGACAGAAATAACCTCCATTTTGAGAAAAGCCACACTAGAGATGTGCTGAATCACAGTGTCAGCATACAGAGATAATAATTTTTTGTTGCTGGGTTTCTTTGCCAACTCATGGTATGTATCAGAATAGCTACTCATATTGGTTAAGAAATGTGCACGACAGGAGGAATGCAACTTTATACTATGCAAGGTATATACCGAAGCTATTTGAGCTTTGAACTTGTAAATTAAGAAAATTTACTTATGGAAGTAGAATTACTTACGATTTGTCCAAAACAATGAATTTAGTACAAATTAAACTTACACTCCCTGCAGGAGCATTTTTTTCTTTAGTCATCTTATACGCCTTTTTCATTTTTTCACTTTTCATTTCAGCTTGCTTTAATGGACTACCCAGATGCTTAACTTGAGTTTGTTGTTGGTGGGCCCAAGACAAAGGTTGCACTCGAGAGAGAGATGAAGATTGCCTAAAAGTATTTATATTATAGACAGAAAAAATGGCATAAAATAAAATTTAAATGTAAAGCAAGTTCCAACTGTTATTAAAGCATCCTCCAGCAAATACATAATTAATTGACCTCAGCACTAGGAGCAATGTTTCATGGACAATTTTTGTAGGCCAAACTTATTACTTCTGCTTGAGTTACATTGCAGAGTTCTTTATCTGCCACTTATAAAGGTATATAGCTGACACTGAAGATGTCATCGAGATGATGATGATGGAAATTATAAAACGTGGTATCAATTTAAGATCAGCTTTTTCCATAAAATATTCTGAATATTTGAATCTTTTAAAAAATACTATCTACCAATACAAAAAAGTATTAAATTTCATAATGTTTGGGGGAAAATACCTGTTTTTAACAGAGTTGGGGTCAGGCACAGTTGCCCAAAGTCCCCTTGGCCTTACCACTTCAGGGCACATCGGCTGAACTTCCTTGGCCTCACTCAGCCTAAGAGCTTTCCTTGCAAACAAGAGCCCACATGCAGGGAAAGGGCCCAAGAATGAATACCTCCCCTCCTAAGCAACTCTTAACCGATGACTGATGGGCACTGGTGTATAAATATCCCAACTCCCTTGCCCCCTGCAGGATAACACTGAGTTGTGTGTGTTACACTGGCTTTGGCATTCCCAGGATGGATTAAGCTCCAGTTACCAACAGTGGTAACTTGCTTGCTGACACACATTGTTCTGGCTGTCTGCCCTTCCCTGTTTCACTTCTCTGTCTCCTCTCTTCAGTGGTTCCTGGGATCACCTCCCAAATACTCAAACCCTTCTCTCAGAGTTTGCTTCTGGGAGATCCCAAATGAAGACTGCGTTCTTTGAAAGTACTTTCCCCTTTTCAATTGACTTAGAATTTGGCTACTTATTTGACTCTTTAAATGACTCATTCTTGGGTAATCAGTAGTATGAGTCCAAATAGCAGGGAGCCTAGGGTTATATATGGTGGCAGAGAAAATGACATCATTTAGTTGACCTTGGTGGTAATAGGGGTAAGTTCTATATTCAGTGCTTATATGGATGAGTTAGAGAAAATCTATTTCACGATGACAAACTGCTCTCTACACCAGACCATGTGTCTAGCAATGTATAGCCTTGATCATAAAATAAATGGGCTAAATTATGGTATTGGATCAGCACCACTCATCCTTACTCCCAAAAAAAAACTCAGCATGTTTGTCTAACCGTGGGTCACCAGTGTCTTCTCTATGTACTAAAAAAGTATTTTTCATTTCAAATATGACTGTGTGAAAACAGACTACCAATAGTCCTCTTAGTCTTATTATTGTTTTCACTTTCTTAATAAAGAAAGTTTAACTTTTAAATTAGATGGTCGAAGTGAGACCATCTAAAGGAAAGAAAAAAGAATAAATCGCAGCAGTCATATTCTGTCCATCTTGTTTCACATCATACTGCAGCCTATTTTGCTCCCACATGCATTTCTAGACTGAACATTTCTATACAGCTCACTTGCTGTTGGTAAAAAAGGGAATAACGTCACTGTAATTTATTTGCAATTTATCCGCACCTGGGGGAGCCAGGATAGCAAGAGTAGAATTATAATCTTAGGCTCTGTGGGGCATGGACAACAGGAGCCCTTTGGGCTTGTTTATGTAAACAAAACTTAGCCCTTGCACCTAGGGCCCTCTCCCCAGAGAGGCATCCCCATTTCACAGTCCATCTCTACTGTCATCCACCCTAATTTGCTCCCTGAGTGGTTTTTGGTTCTTGGCAGGTCGCCTGCCTCATATGTCCTCTTAAGAGGCAACTACAAGGGCCCAGGGCTCCACTTTCATCTTTACCATCTCAGTGCCCACTACCTGCTCTAATTAGTCACCAGCATTTCTACTGCACTGCTGTACATTTTTTATATTTGCTATGGCGACTTCCAGCCACCCTAAACTGCCTTTCTGGTGTTACAAGCTGTCTCCCCAGGTACCAATTGTCCTTTTAGTTAGTGCTCTGTTGACAAAGTTGCATAAGCTTTGAGCAATCTTCCCCAACTCTAGTGTTCCCATACGTCCTATTATTATCCTTAGTGAGCTTTGCAGCAGGTTGTGAACATTTTCAGAAACACCCCTAGCCTTGTAACCCTGTGAAGAATCATTTTTACCTAACTTCAGAAACAATCCGTAGCTGGTGCTGACGCATCTCTTCTGTTTTTGGTCTCTTTGATAGATACTTAATTTCTTTTCGCAGACGGGTTGAGAGCACTCCAGACTGCACGAACTCAACTATGTCATACATTAACATTGCCCTGGGAATGTTTTCAAGGTTTAATCTCCGCCAATAATTATTTCTACCACCAGAAGATGCAGGAATCTCATCTAGAAGACTGGAATACTATATGGAAAAAAACAATTAAGAATGTTTGGTCTCGAAGTTTCTAGATCCATATCCCAAGGTTCCGCTCATAGGTCACACCTCATTCAAAAAGTATTCCTTAAGCCTGTCTCTGAACTTTATCGGGACCTCTCTTCTATGAATTTCATTACCAACTGTCAATGTTTTGGCTCTCTCTGTGTGCATTTTAGCTCCTCTATGGAAGGGGCAGGTCCTCGTCACACGGTATTATTTTCATAGTACCACACTCCCTAAACATTTATTTAATACATAAACTTTTTTGCATTATTCAAATCCAGGCTTGTCTTTAGCACTTGCTTGTCAAGGGTTATTAATGCACAAATATTTTAATGGCAAATATAACTCAGAAAAATCAAACTCAGGATAGCCTCAAAATTGATAATAGCTATGTGATATGCATATGAGGTAGTACTTATTCACGACATGCTTCCATTGAGAGGGCATTTGTACACTCTTGTCAAAAATGTGTCTTTTTAATTATATACTTTCATATCAAACACTTGGGCAAAAAACAGTTATAGTGATTTCAAAATGTAATCCCTGGATTCAACACATATTCTTTATAATTATACTTAATTAATATTTGGAAATGTACATAGATACTAAGTCAGCTAACAAAATAAGTAAAATAACTATAAGCTAAAATGTTAGGAATGGGGAACATGCATGTCCAGTTAAGTCACTTTGAAGTGTTCTTTGGAAGCAGCTGGGTGTGGTTTGATTGCAGGATGTACAAACTATTTTAGACACAGTAAGTTCATCTCTGGTACTAAGTGGTGGATTTCACTTAAAATATGTATAGAAATCCCACTTTTTATTTAAAAGATCAAATTGTGAATTTAAAAATGCAAATAATATATATAATCAATTTAACTTTATAAATGTTCACTTAAGAGACAGGAATAGGGCGGGAGAAGCTAGGATGCTAGGAAGTGGGTAACAGCTAAGTATTAGGGTATCCCATCTCCATATACAAACTCATTCCCACACACATATGGGTTGTCCTCCCTTGTGTCATTTAGGCATGCACAAATTTCACTTATCACCATTTAATTGAATGATCCCAGTCCTCCAACAATATGCTTCAAATTTCGGTTACCACAGTAATAACTAAGTAATTACATAAAGTATAAACTCTGTTGCTAGCTCCTAGGTGCATAGATCACTACCTAAATCACAGATCTGCATGGTGATTAGTGACAAAAATGTCACTTTTTTCAGTGTGGCAGTGATTGGTCTCTGTGAATCTGTTGTTCAGCTCACACACAGACAGCAAAGTATGTAGCTGTGTTGCCTCCTTGTCTGCTGATTATAACCCTCTGTGACATTTTGTGAAAAATGGATAATCAAAAAAGGGAACAGACCAACAAAGAAAAAGTGGTAATGCTGGAAATGAAATTCCAATCAGGTGTAAATGTAGTTCTAGAAGAAAAAGGTGACTGTGGGTACCCTGCCACTGTCGTCATCCAAGAGACTGCAGGTAGGCACCTAGAGGATCATGGCGAAGATGAATTTATCAACATAAATTAGGAAAGTGGCTGTGACAAAAAGGATGAAGCTGTCCTAGAAGGACATTTCACATTAAAGGAAATGTGAGATATTTTACAGTTAAAGTGCAAAGGATAAGATGTTAGTGGGTGATCCAAACTTAGACAAGAGTATGACAATTGACCAAGGCATAGAGAAGATATGGATTGTAAGTTATATGAGAACAAGAAGACCAATACTGTTGAAACTACTCTTGATAAATTGCTTTTTCTACAGTTTTATTGGGATTCATATGCAATTCACCCATTTGAAGTGAAAAATTCAATGGTTTTTAGTATATTCACCACTATGTTTTTGACAAAGAAATTCTCAGTGTTTCTAATGGTTGAAATAAATGTTTTGCTTTTTTTCATTTTCTTATATATATATATATATATATATATATATATATATAAAACATACAGTAAGGGAGTTCTTAACATTTTGAGAACTTTTTTTAAAGGTCATGGAAAAATCATGAATTCCATTGATTATTACGTTTGTTTTGTATCAGCTGCATGATCTTGGGCAAGTTATTTTTTTAATTTCTAAAATTGAGGTACCATTAGTTTACAACACTGCATAGTTTACACCACTCTTCAGATATGTGTGACCACACCAGACCTACCACCAAGACACCCACAGTCCTCCACCATTGTCCATTTGGGGAGCTTGGGTGAATTTTAAAAAAATCTCATTTTACACCACCATTTATCTCATTTGTTAAAAGGAGTCTCATAATTTACAAACTTGAAGACTAAAGAAGATAATATGCCTATAAAGAGCTAAGACATCAATTAGATCTCAATTTGATAAAGAATTTAAAACAGACTTATTGTAACAGGGTGGTCCCCAGGAAAAAGGGTGTGTCCCAAGTTCCCTGTCCCACCCAAGGTAGGGTGGAATTGAGCAGGATATAAGAAGCTGGAGAAGAGAGACAGGACACACACAGAGGACACACAGAGGAGACAGAACACACAGACAGAAGACAGGAGGAGACGGAAGAAGGATGGAGAGCCAGAAGAGGCCCAAGGAGCTGAGAGACTTGTAAAGAAGCTGCACTGGCCTGGACTGATTGAAAGAGATGTGGGTGAGAGACGCGTGGGGACGTTAACGTTGGCTGTGTTGATTCTGGTTTTGATTTTGTTCTGTTCCTCTCAGAATTGTCTGACTGTTTCTGACCCTTTTGTATGGGTCCCTCCCGAAAGATATTTTGGTTCCTCCCAGAATTGTCTGGCTGTTTCTGACCCTTGTGTGTGGGTCCCTACCAAAAGCTGTTCTAGACTTGTGGCAGGCTTTCGGGACTTGCTTTGGGCCAATCCCGTTTGGGTGGACTTTTACCCACGAGGAGTTGGATAACATTGGGTGTTTGACTTAGATACTATAGTCTTTGTCTTCTCTGTCCTTTCTAATTGTATTAAAGTTTCTTTCCACAAAAGGTCCTATATGCTTTGTATTGATGCAGCAGATGGCAGAACCCATTTAGAACAGGGCAGGTTTGGGGGGTTCTGGGCTGCTCCTCTCCCTGCCCTGTAACATTATGTCTATATAAAGTTTCCATAAATGTCAGTAATCATTGTATCTCTCCTGGTATGTCTATGAGGGGGCCCCACTCTATGGTCCAACCCTTGGCATAATCATTATCTGCAAGTATGTGACCTATGTCCTTAGTAAAGCTAGTTGGCATCCCCAAGTTCTACTTAATTCCCGGTCAAATTCCCTAATCATCTAGGTTAAGGCACCAAATGAAAAAAAAAACATAATTGGGAATCTCTAAGGTGCTGCATTACTTTCATGCTTCACATTGAAGCAATTGAGTGAATAGTGAAGGCCATATATTAGAAGCGAGAATTCTGGGATCTCTTGTGTCTTTAAAAGCGTAAAATGGCGGTAGTAATAATTCTATCTCTTAGGACTGTCAAGAGAATAAAAGGAGTTGGTATTTCATTGGCATTTGCTTTTACTATTCAGGTATCTAGTTTAAGTTCCGTGATTCAGCTGCTGCCCATCCAGTTGTGCAAACCTGAAGCCTAGGCGCCACGCTGGACACCTTCCCTCAGCTCAACGAACGGCCCCAGCCCCTCATCCCGGTCTGTCACCAAGGTCCACAGCTTTTATTCTCTAATTATGTCTTTCATCTCCAATCTCACAGCCCTGCACCGAGATACTGCCATCTCTCCTAAAACACTACAGGAACCTCCAAACTAGAAGGATCTTGCTGTCCTCTTATCTATTTTCTACACAGTCAGATGGATTTCTTCACTCATTAGATTAGATCACCTCATTGCTTACAGCAATGTTCCAGTTTCTCCTTGTACACAGAATAAAAAATAAACCTTACTATGGTATAAAGCCCCTCGTGATGATTCCTTACCAGCCTGCCAGCCTGACTGCTTACCACACCCTTCCTGCTCTCTCTTCTCCAGTCTTGCAGACCTGCTTTTAGGCCCTGGAGCTTGTCCTGTCACAAAGCCTTGGCCTGGGGGATACTACCTGCTCAATCCCAGACTGAGACTCTAACACACTGACTGCCTGTCCATCAACCGTTGTGCATTTCTAGTTGTTTGAGGTGTATAGGGCAGCAATATGCTCTGGAAAGAAGGGTCCTAGAAAACATGATTGTTCTAAGAAAATCATCACGGAAATTTATCCCCTTTCCCTTGATCAGTATTGGTTTAAGGGGAGCATGTGATCCATTTCTGAACAATGGGACCTGCCAGGGATCTTTTGGGGACTTCTGGGAAAGATTTTTCTTCGGAGATAGAAAGATTCTAGGAGTCCCCTCACTCCTGCTATTGAATGTGATTGAGAATAGAATAGTCATCTTGTTACCACGTGAAGGTAGCAAAGAGAACTGTAGAGAGGCTGGCCCAGAACTCTGACGTTCTGGGGCGGCTGCATTAGCTAGCCCTGAACCTGCCTACCCAGGGACTTCCTGCTTAAGCCTCTTGTGTTTGGGAATATCCTGCTCCTTGTGGCAAAAAACATCCAACCCATAGTAGAACCCTACCTTGCTCTGTCACATCCCTGTCACGCCCTCTCTTAGTTGAGGTAAAGTTCACATGATATATAACACACCATTTAAAAGTGTATAACTCCATGGTTGTCTAATAAATTCACACTACATAGCACCGCTGTGTAATTCTAAAACATTTCTATCACCCCAAAAGAAGTTCTGCATCCCTTAACTATCACTCCCCAGACAGAAAAAGTGACATATGATTCCATTAATTTGAAATGTCCAGAATAAGCAAGTTGGTGGTTGACAGGGGCTGGAGTGATAAAGGAGTGGGGGGAGTGATTGCTTAATGGATGTGATGGTTCCTTCTGGTGTGACAAAAATTGTTTCTGGAACTAGAGAGTGGTGATGTTTACATAACTCTGAAACATTGTGTAATTCAGTTTAATGCCATGGAATTGTACACTGTAAAGTGGTTAAAATGGCAAAAATTCTATTATGTATATTTAACCACACAAAAAATTATAATTCTTTCTTCTTGGAGGATAAGTTCAGGAAAGCTTTTGTTTGTTTCTTTGTTTTCAAATATCTAAATCTAAGTTCCTTACTTGCATGTAATCTCGCATGGTGATAACATCTATTTCATCAGATATTTTAAACTTCTGGTTAAGACGTTCATCTTCCATAATTTGGTTATAAAATTTCTTTTTCCCCACCAATTTGTAAACATCAGACGCTGCCTGTAAAGAAGGGAAGAAATAGACCTTCAAAATAGTACAAGAGCAATAATTATCAGCATAAACTTTAGATATTTTTTTGTGACAAATACATCAAATACTGTTCCTTTCTCCTAGCAGCTTGCCAGTCAATAGAAAGCCTGTCATTTCCCAAGAAAAGATTATATAGGGATTTTTAAACCACTTAAGTTTTGTTTCCATAACCATATCTACATAGTCTTAAAATGCAACTAGAAGAGTAGCTACAGTTCTCTGAGGATCAGTTTTTTAAAATCTGTTTTTCTTCCTCAAAAAACATTTTTCCCTGAAAAGACAAAACAAACCAATAACCTCATTTGTGCTGTTAATGCAGAAAACCCCTATCTGGTTATTAAGTAGGTCGCCCTAGGAATTGTAACTCTTTAATGTGTTAGTTAACACATAGCCCCCCAATGGAAATGTGTACTTTTTAAAAAGTGTTAAAAACCTGCTTTATTAGTGTAATATTTTTGTTGTACTATTTTTCATTGAGGCAACAATGCTTCACAACAATATATGTGATTTGGGGACAGAGGTTCACACCACACTCACCACCAATAGACCCACAGTCTATTGGGCCCTCTTTCCTCTTTGTTCCCCCCTCCTTACCCCTCTGGCAGCTTCACTATGTATACGCAATAGAATAGTACTCAACTATAAGAAAAATGACATCTGCAACAACAGGGATGGAATTGGAGGGGATTATGCAAAGCAACATAAATCAGAAAGAAAAAGACAAATACCTGATTTCACTCACCTGCGGAATATAGAGAAACAAAACAAGGAAACAGACAAAACTAAATCAAAACAAACCCTAGAAATCTGTAGAAACATGTACTTTTTGGATTGCTTAAGACCTTCCTTTCTTTCAGACTTCACTCCAGTAGCTAGAGAGTAGCAAATAGTTTTTTTTTCCTCCTAAATGGCAGTATTTTGTACTTAAGCACATGAGAGGGCAGAGAATCACAGAAAATACAGAGACTCAAATCCTGTCTGATCCCATTCACACCATACTCTTCTACCTACACCTATCTGTATGCAAAGAGCTATGCACAGACTGAGTAGGGATGCAAGTAACCCCCAACCTTCTCACCCCCCATATTTGCACTGACGCCTGTAACACCCATTTTTATTCCAGATCTGTGGACTTGGCCACAAAGGGTAGGCTGATGTGAAGAGTGGCTGGTGTAGATGAAGACTGAATTCTCTTTTGACTCCATATCAGAATGTATCTCAGAATGTGACAGTTATGAAAGTATAAAAACTCCGCTAATGCTGAGATGAGGCCATAGTAGAGTGGTTGAGTTAAGATCAAAACTCAGAATCCTTGTTCTTTTTACTTAACACATAATACGTTTGTGTATTCCACGAACCTTGATGCATTTTTATCACAATTCTCACTTTCGTATCCATAATATTCCTTTTTGATTTATTTCTTTAGTTTCCAAGCTTAAACCACAGACACATATGCAAAGTGAAAGAAAATATTCACAAGAATATAGTTTTATTCTTAATGTATTCAATTGAAGGGACAGAAACCGTTCACTAAACATGTGACAGAGCCTGCCTTTAGGCAGATAGTTTTTTGTTTTCCATTTCATTAGTTTCTTTATATACTATGCACCTAAATAAAAGGCAGTCTTGGCACATTATCTCCATTACACTTCCTTGCAGTTAATTTCCTGTGGTTTTTAATTAACCAACCCCACAGTGACACTAAAGGTAAAACCAAGTCATTGTGTACTGGACAGGTCTGAAAACCATATAATTTCTGCTTTGAGAATTTCTTTAGATATAACTACATTTTACTTCAGCTCAAGTTACTTAGAAAAGGTATTTCCTGTCAGTTCCTCCCCACTCTACTCTACTCAGCCACCACCAGCAACCTCTCCCAGCCGAGTTTCCTTATTTGTACAGTGCCTCAGCTGTGTGGCTCAGCTGTGTCAGGCCCGTCCCAGTCTCGCAGCCAAAAAAACCCCATGCCTGGCAGGAGAGGACAGGCTCGCTGCCCATTTGTGACAGGGGTTTGAAAAAAGTTTGCTCTCCAATGGCCAAGATGTTCTTTCTCAGACATCTGCCGTTTAAGGCCAGATTCAGGAAAGTCCTGGAGAGGAAGGGATGGGAAAGAAGAGGCCCGGCCCCAGGAGAAAGGGAAGGGCGAAAACTAGGCAAGGATTCCAGGAGAGCAGCCAATCAGGCTAAGATTCAAGAGGCAGGTTCCATTCCTAGTGGGTGACTCAAAGGGTCAGAGGGGGCCCTCTCTGAATCTGATACCTCCCCTGACACCAGGCATCACTGTGGCCCAGAAGCCCCCACAAACCCTGCAGCTACTTGCTGGCCTACATTCCTACTTGGGCTGGTCGAGTTACTCTTATATCTCAAGTCACTTCCCCACCCAGCTGGAAATTCTCACTCAGGAAGGTAGTAATAACTGGTATCCCTGTCTCGGGAACAGCGCTTCTGGGTTTGAAAGAGTTCAATTTGGTACAGGCTCAGAATTAATAAAACCACTGTAACTGCTGGTGTGGTTTCAACCTCCAAATGTGCACAGTACAGCACAAACACAGAGAAGTGTTCAAGTCTCAGTTCCGCTCCTGACAACCCTCCCCAAGTTCCAGTTTCCTCATAGGCAAAATGGGAATCACATGTACCTCCTCACAGCTGAGGGGTATACAAGGGATGGCGTTTAGTAGGCTTCCTGACGCAGGAGTGGTTGAGGGTGGTTAGAGTTCTGGAGCCAGGCTCACAGACCTCAGCTCCTTCACTTTCTAGTTGGCAGACCTTATCTCAGGCAAGTTATTAAGTCTTTTTTTTTAAAAAAGATTTATTTATTTATGCATATAAGAGCTGGGGTGTAGCCCACAAATGTGGGGTGGTGAGAGGATTAACCAGAGACAGAGTGGGGAGCAGAACAGGCAGATCAACTGAAGTACACTGCTGAGGGGAGCAGCGGGCAAGGCAGGAGAGGTCTGCTGCGCCTTGTGGGAATCTCCCTGGCCGGGGATTGAACTTATGTTGCAGTGGCTGCGGACACTGAACTTATGTTGCAGTGGCTGCGGACAGCTTCATAGTGCTGCTACTTAACCCGTTGCACCACCAGGGAGGCCCAAGTTACTGAGTCTTTTGTAAACCGAGATAATGACAGAATCTACATTCTAGAGTTTAAAGAGTTAAATGGTAATACACGCAAAATGTTTAACATCCCACTTGATGGTGCTCAATAAGGGCAGCTATTAATAATATTTTTCCTTTTTACATAAATGTCCAATCCTCAAAAAGAACAGGGATCCTCAATTTAGAGTGACAATTGCTGGATGTTAACGTTAAGAATATCAATTACCAGGAGGTGTTCAGACCATAGTGATGGAGGGGCACCTCTAAGACATACTTGCCAAATAATGTTATGCCTAGGATCACCTGGGGGTCTTGACAAAAAGGCAGATGCTGAATCAGTGGGTGGAAGCTGAGAGTCTGCATTTCTAATAAGCTCTGTGTGTCTGCCGACCACACTTTGAGTAGCAGGATTTTGGAATATTCTAAATATAGTTGTTGGGATAACTATAGTGACAACCCTCTGTAAGTATAGCTCTGAAAATAGATCATTGAAGTAGGTAACTGAAACAAGATCTCTTTTTTTTTAAGATTTATTTATTTTTTTTATTTATACATACAAGCTGGGGTACAGGCCAGAGGTGCGGGGCGGCGAGAGGGTTCACCAGAGACAGAGCGGGTAGCAGAACAGGCAGATCAGAAATACACTGCTGAGGGGAGCAGCAGGCAAGGCAGGAGAGGTCTGCCGCACCATGTGGGATTTTCCCTGGCCCTGCGGCGAACTCGCGTCGCCGCTGCCGATAGCTCCACAGCGCAGCGCTTAACCGCTGCGCCACCAGGGAGGCCCTGAAACAAGATCTCTTCTTGTACACATGGCTATCCAATTGTTCTAGCACCATCTGAACTGTCTTGGCACCTTATCGATGTGTAGGTCTATTTCTGAGCTCTCTGTTCTACCCCATGGGTCTACTTGTCTAGGTTTACACCATCACCACACTGCTGGAGTGACTGCAGATTTTTAATTCTTGAAATTAGATCGTGCAAATCTTCTAATTTTGTTGTCTTCAAATTGTTTAGGCTATTCTATGTCCTTTCACTTTGTTTTTTTTTTGTGTGTGTGTGTTTGTGTGTGTGTGAAGGGAATGCACGAGAAATGCAGAAAATGATAAGGAAATGAATCCAGAAATGGAAATAAGAACGAGGGAAAAGATGGAACAGCAATGACAGTCTGTGAAACTACCCTCCTTTATCAGTGAATTTAGATTAAATATCTGAATGGACAGAAAACTGTCTCATTTCTTGCAATATTAAGTAAATTTAGGAGAGTTGGATCTGTTTGCAAAAGATACAATTTCTAGGAATTGAGTAAACTTACAGTGAGAAAAATTCTACTTCTATGCCCTTCCTATCAACCATGGATCCAAGTGTTATCAGAGTTTGTTTGGAAGTTGAACTAAAGGGAAAGAGGAATCTTAAGCTGCTCTCTTCACATTGGGTATGTCCTGATCACTTAAAATCCATTACAATGTTTAGAGGAAAAACTCAAGCTGAATAATATGGCCACACTTTTATAGTAAGAATAGACACAATATTAAAATATATTTGTGTATATATTTTCATGGGAAAAATGAAGGATACACAACAAATTATAACAATGACCAGGAGGATGAAAGTGGCAGTATAGAGGAGAAAGACATAGAGGCATATTTTCCTTTTTTTTTTTTTGTTCAGATTTCTAGGCCAGGGCCTACCTGGTGGCGCAGCGGTTAAGCACTGCGCTGTGGAGCTAGCTGTCGGCAGCAGCGATGTGAGTTCGATGCCCGGCCCGGCAGGGGAGATTCCCACATGGCGCGGCAGACCTCTCCTGCCTTGCCTGCTGCTCCCCTCAGCAGTGTATTTCTGTCAATCTGCCTGTTCTGCTCCCCACTCTGTCTCTGGTCAGCCCTCTCGCCGCCCCGCACCTCTGGCCTGTACCCCAGCTTGTATGCACAAATAAATAAATCTTTTAAAAAAATAAATTTCTAGGCCAGTTTCATTTTCCCAATAGTTACTTTGTGATTTAAATAAAAATTTGTCTTACTATAAAGCATTTTAACGACTCTGAAGAAGCACACAGTACTTTCCGGTCAAGGCTTCTAAGATTCTCATTTGCTCCAGCCTAGGGACAGTAGGGGCCAGCAGCAGTGGGCCCGGGAGAATTTCAGTTCCTGGAAAAGCCTCATTATATAACCTCAGTAAAGAAACAATTGATGATTTTTTATAGGGATAATTATAAGCTTATTCTGTAGATAAATATGGCATGAATTTATCCCTTGAATGTAGGATAAATATCTACTTTCACATTTGAAGTAAAATTATTTTATAAGTGAACAAATATTAATGCTTCTGAAACACCTTATTCCATATGAAAGAACACAGTTTATTTGAAGCATTCCTGGAATTGAGTTAAATGTTCTCTGCTATGCCCTGAGAACAACCTGAAAAGCAGTCTGTTTTCCTTTTCCAGTATTCATTAGAGAATCGATACTGCACATGCGGAATCTGATCAGCAACTGCCAGGGTCTTCTATGCTGAACAAAGGCCATTAGGGATGATTTTAGGTCGTACTTTCTGTGTAAAACGTTTCCAGAAGGCTACAGAAAAATAACCTTTGATGGGAGGTTTACAAAAGGCGAAATGTGAAAATGTACATGTTTTTAAAAACTCAACTGTAGTCATGTATCAGGGCGAAGGCAGAGAGCTATGCTCTCGGTCCCTGCTATTCAGTGTGGTACGTGGGCTGCAGTAGCAGCAGTAGCGCCCAGAGCCTGTTAGACACTCTGGCCCCCTTCAGATCTCCGGAGTCAGAAACTGCATTTTAACAAGATCCTCAGGTGATTCCTATGCTAAGACACAATTATGGAGAATATTCATGAAACATGAAAGTATGAGAACACATGCAAAAAAAGGATAAATATTTTAAAGGTTCATCTTCAATAGTCTGGCACACTATTTAAAAATCTGCTACCAGAATCAAAGAAACAATAATAAAATATGAAAGCAAATAAAATTATATAAACCAATGTTCAGTAAAATCTATTGAAAAGCAGGAAAAAACAAACCAAATAAAATTGCATCAAACGTTCTGCATAATTTAAAAGTCCTGGTCAATAGGCCACTTCAGTCTGACATTTATAAAGCAAAATTTAATTTGTTTTTATCATATATTTTTTATTTTTATTGAGGTAGTGTTCGTTTAACACACTCTATATGATTCAGAGGCACAGATTCACACCCCTTCAGATGTGTGTTACCACATCACGCCCACCAGCAAGGTTCCCATAGTTCTTCACCATAGTCCTTTCCCCCTCACCCCCAGCGTACTCGTCTCCCCCATATAGCCTCAATTCTCAGTCAAATTTGCAGGTATAAACCAAAATTTTAATACAAAGAAAACTGATGGGCATTTTCTAGGGCTTCACATAAGCCATTCATATCAAATTATTTTTTAGCTAATAAACAAAGATATTTTGAAACATGATGCTAGAAAAAATACCACCTGCCTGCTAGGCTGTTTAGTGGTGAAATAAGTCTGTACACTGTGACTGCGATTCAGAAACTACATAGATGTTAAGAAGCTAAATTAACATAAAATATACATCATGAAACATCACCTCCATTGATGACTTCAATAAATTTTTTCCGCTGAAATACTTGTAACCACGGCCTTCGGTATGAAGAAAAATTTTAAACACAATGTAAGGTGGAAATGTTTCGCCACTAAATCTGAAATAAATACCAAAAAATTAGTCATTTGGCACCAGGTTTGGGGCTCACTTACTTCTCCCCCTTGCACTTAATGTGGTTCACATAGTTCCCCACATGTGGGGTAAAGGCTGTGCCAGGCAAGCGAGCACTGGGAATGAAATAGGTCACAGAGGACAAAAGATGCACACTTAGGTGTGTGGGCTCACAACTGTTCTCATACTTTAGTCAGACTGGCCATGTCATGGAGATGAGGGACACTCTCAAGGCAACTTTGGCTCAAGAGTCATGCCTCAGTTTCTTCATGTAATAAATGTAAATAGGGGCCTCCCTGGTGGCTCAGGGGTTAAGTCTCAGCGCTATCAAGCTACTGCCAGCCACTGCAGCTTGAGTTCGATCCCCAGCCAGGGAGCTGACCCACATGGCACAGCAGACCGCTCCTGTCTTGCCCGCTGCTCCCCTCAGCAGTGTATTTCAGTCAGTCCGCCTGTTCTGCTCCCCACTCTGTCTCTGGTGAATCCTCTCACCGCCCCCACCTCTGGCCTGCACCCAGTTCTTGAATGCATAAATAAGTAAAATAAATCGTTAAAAATAAATAAATGTAAATAAGAGGCATCACGTTTACTTTGTATTTACATCCGAAGAAGTGATGAGGACTTAAAAAACTAAATTTGAAGATTTCTTCATATTAACTAAGCATTTCTTGGAATAAACTAGCATAGAAATATTACCGGAATCGAACTTTGTGCTTCATGCTAGGATCTTTAATAAGCTGAGCCTCCGAGGGGCTTACTTTCTTCAGGATTTCATGTGTCACACAAAATTCCTGAAATAGATGATAGAACTATCAACGAAAAGTGGTATCCTACCCAGCTGCAATTTGCTGAAAATAACAAAAGGCAGCATGGAGTTCTGGTTACACCATGTGAATAGCCTGGAGTGAGTTACTTCATATTTTGGCCTCCAAGTTTACGTATGTCCTGTGTCCCTCCTTGAGGTCCTAAGCACTGTTCTTTGCTTATGACAACTCTTTTCACAATGTATTGTGCCTATGTATAAACTCAAGTGTATTTCTTACTAAACTGTAAGCTTCATGAAGGCAGGGGTAGTACCTTTCTCCTTTACCTCTATGTAACTCGTATCTAATACAGTGCCTGGAATACAGTAGATACTTAACAAGTATGTGATATTAAATGAAATCACTGTAAAATGAGATGGTTATAGTTATAAGCTACTAGTTCTTAAGCATCTTTTACATACCACATAATATATTAGGTGACTTATATATACAACCTCATTTAATTCTTACAACTCAGCATTATTATTAGAATATGATCATTCCTATTTTACAAACAAGCAGCTGAAGCTCTGGGAGTGTTGGTAACTTATCCAAAGGCAAAGTTAGTCAATGGGGAAACCAGGATTCAAACTTACATCTGTTTGACTCTTAAGTCTCCACTCTTACCTATGATCCTGCCTAAACTTTATGCCTCTAATAGTTACATAAAAGTGTGCACTAAAGGACTTTTAAAATGACAAAGAATTATTAATGTAAAGTAATAACTTGTAGCACTAGGGTAACAGATCTAAAAAAACAATGTCCTTTCTGTTACTGAAAGAGAAAAATTAGAAAAAAAAAACTGATGTTCTGATAAATAAATACATGTTTCATATGTGAAGATAATAGACAAAGGACCTGAAAGGGCACATTTACGTGGGTGGATTTTCTCTGAGGTATTCTGGTTTTACTAATATCAAAAATGGGTCTGTGGGTCAGATGGTGATGAAGTGTACACACTGTTCAGACATGATTTTTTCAGAACTGGTAAAATTCCCTTAATGTGACTATTACTAATTATATACTACTGTAATCATGGGTGATTTTATTAGGAGAATATTTTGTACCATCTATAGCAGGCTTACTACTTTGCCAAGGTTGCCAGAGTATGTTATTTGGGATGTCCATTGGGGAGCAATGTATCTGCTTTGCTTTTTGTTCTTAATTCTGATAGGACCATGTCATTCATACTTTCATACTGTTCTGCTCTTGTCTTTTCCACTAATGATATATCCTAGCTATTTTCCTATCGCTGAAACATAAATGGCTGGAAGGTTAACACTATGAATGGACCAATACTTATTTAATCAGTATCCATCCCACCAATGGACATTATATGGTTTACTTTCTTTGCTGCTATAAACAATACTACAATGAAATCATACATATATTACAGAATGGATTCCTAGAAGTGAAATTGCTGGGTGGAAGGTAATGGCACTTTTAATTCAGAGATTTTTTTTATTGTAGGAAGATCATTCTCTCACATCTTTAAATAAGAAATTGAATTAAAAAACATATGTTGTCGGGTCTCCCTGATGGCGCGGCGGTTGAGCGCTGCGCTGTGGAGCTGTCGAGTTCAACGCCCAGCCAGGGAGAATCCCACGTGGTGCGGCAGACCTCTCCTGCCTCGCCCGCTGCTCCCCTCAGCAGTGTATTTCTGATCTGCCTGTTCTGCTCCCCACTCTGTCTCTGGTGGGTCCTCTCGCTGCCCCACGCCTCTGGCCTGTACCCCAGCTTGTATGTATAAATAAATAAATCTTTTAAAAAAAACATATGTTGTCAAAAAAAGAAATAATAGCACCCATAATTAAAAACAAATCTAGAAATATTAGTTTAGGGCTAACTCAAGAAGCCATACCAGAACCCCAAGCAATATAAAGAATTCAGATAGAAGAGATAAAAAAGGTTATATATTTTTCTTTCATTAACAGAATTTTTAGCTTAATAAGCATTAAATTTGTCAGAGAAAACAAAAACCAAAATACATACCGCTGCACAAATTGTGTGCTTTAGAAGCTGAAATACCATCTTGTCTGTATAAGAAAACCAAGCTTTCTGTATTGTTATAGCTGATTTATCTTTAGTCATTCTGAAAGGAAAAAGAAAAGAGGTTATGACTTGTGAAGTAGTTTTCACTCTCCTAAAATCTTGAGGAACTCTGAACTTGTACTTCCTTTTCCTGTACTTCCCCAGCCCCCATCCAAAAACTGACTTAATGAGGAACATTTGGATGTGGTAATTGGAACTGGTCATTTGCAGAATATAGTCAGAATGAGGATATGAAGTACTTGAGAAGATTTCCCTAGAGATTAACAACACATTCTGCCTTAAAACTTCATCATTAAAAGGCATATATATTATAAATAAAATATATGAGGAGAGAAACTTACTTTTTATAAACATTCATGACTAAAAATGATTCTGTTGTAGTTAGTTTTCAAAAACTAGTCCAACCAGTTCAAGTGTTCTGCTAATAGAATGTGGAATAGTTGAAGTAACAGTAGGCCTAAATTCTCTTCTCTAAGCAAATGACCGTGGCCTAAAAATAAAACTCTTTCCTCTGATCTTTGCTTGAACTAGGTTCATCAATCATGGTCAAGCTAGAGAATAATTCTACTTTTGATCATGTCCTAGTATTGGCACAGTGTAGCGGCTTCCCTCTCCAAGATCATCCCACCCCACCAGTATCCCTCACAGGGCTATAAATGTAAAAGAGAACTACTTCTGTATAATGTCACCATTGACTGGCAAAATGCAGACTCTAAGATGTAGAGTAGGAAAGGCATGTAGTATGGAAACAAACCTTTGAGTCCTAGCTGATGCCATTTATTAGCTGGGTAACCCTCAGCAAATCACTTGCCTTCTCCAGTTGCTGCTTCTTCACTTAAAAAATGTAATAAGACTGCTTCACAAAGTTGTGTCAGGATCAAAGAGATGTGTGTTAACATGCTTTGTAAATTATGAAATACCATAATTATAATAATTATTATTCAATTCAAAAGTCATTTTAAAATCCTCTCATTTGCAAAAGTGTTTGATGTCAGCTAGATAAATATATGGAAAAATACCAGTTGTGGATAATGATACAAGGCACAAGATGGTTACTTACCGTGCTACAGGGTTCATTTCGACAGTACTTGACGAGTCTACTTGATGTTCTCTTTTTAAACGCTGAGTATCTGATTTTGGAATACTAGTAAGGGATGTCTTTGCGATAGGAGTCATTTTCCTTACAATGAAGTACTCTGAAAGTACCTATATTAAGCATTTGAGGTCATAATCCATATTATTACACTATTATTTCAATGTTCGGACAAGATTCCAGTGCCATATGATTATCGTACTAATTACAGAACCCCTTAAAAAGGAAGGCAAAGAGGATCTCTTAATGGTGCTTGCAGTTTACATCCTTGTGTACTAAAAATATTACAAGGTATACGGGAAAGACAAGTTGATCATCCACAGCCTCATAACTGGTCCCCCTGTCTCCAGGCCTTTCTCCTTCTATCCATCCTCCACATTGCAATGGGAGTCAGCTTTTTAGAGCAATAATCCAACTTCATCATTTCCAAACTGAAAAATCTTTTAGGACATCCCATTTCCTCCAAGTTGAAGTCCAGGCTCCTTAGAACGGCATTCAAGTTTTTTCACAATCTAGTTCTACTCTCTCTTTCAAATCTCAAAACACCAATTTTCACCAGCACTTCTCAATATTCTGTGAGAACAAGAACTTCTTGCCAAAATCAACAATTTACAACTCTGTACCTCTGACCATGCTTCCTCCAGTGAAAGATCACTAGGAACTCCTCTGTGAATGAACAAGTTGAGTTTATTTCTCCTTGCTGCGAAGAACTGTGGGGGCATATCAGTAAGTCCCTTAACCTTTCAGTAGTTCACTTCCTCCTTGGTAACATAAGAAGGTATGTACAAAATGATCGGATTCCATCTCTAATTTTCCATTCTTTGAAGTATTACTCTAATCTGGATGCAGTTTCTAATTCGTAGTCACTATTTAGTCTCTTCTACTAAACCAGGGACTCTTTAATTTTTCTTTTGGGGCCATAAATCCTGCGGACAGACCCCTTCGAAGAATTATGTTTTATTAATGTGTACAAAATATTTAGGATTACAAAGTACTGCAGTTATACTTGAATCATCAATTTTTTTCAAAAACAGAATTATAGAAAAGACTTCTTTATTATTATTATTTTAAAAGATTTATTTATGCATACAAGCTGGGGTGCAGGCCAGTGGTGGGGGGGTGGTGGTGGTGAGAGGATTCACCAGAGACAGGCAGATTGACTGAAATACACTGCTGAGGGGAGCAGCAGGCGAGACAGGAGAGGTCTGCTGCGCCATGTGGGAATCTCCCCTGCTGGGCATCTAACTCTCTCCTGCGCCATGTGGGAATCTCCGAACTCTGGCTGCAGCTGCTGACAGCTCCACAGTGCTGCGCTTAACCCATTGCGCCACCAGGGAGGCCCGACTTCTTTATTATTAAATGAGAGTTCTAACAACTACTGTTCTTTTGAAGTAATAATGAGCAGAAGTGATATTTCAAGAAATCTGCCATGACTGTAATGTAATAGGAAAATACCTGTGCTTTCTATTGATGGCAAAGTCACAATTACTGCTGTTACCAATGTGGTTTGTTGCTTACAGTATAACTGAAAGAAAAGCTCAAGTTCAGTTACAGGTTAGTATATATAAAGTGGAAATTTCTTTCTCCATCCAAATTTATATAGGCCCTGAATTAAGAATTCCTGCCTTAGCTTATCATTATACTTCATTAATGTATACACACATATATACATACATACACATATATATGTGTACATATATATATGACATTCCTTTACTGATGCAGAACCTTCACTCCACTCAGTATTTCTCCTTAGGGATGGGGATGGGATGTGGCTGGCGAAGAATATACAACTCTCTTGAGAAAGAGAAAAGTAGCCCTTAACATCTGGGAGCTGGTCTGGCCCTCACAGCTGGGCTTTGGTATTATCCCTGCTTCCTAAAGACATCCAGTCCAAAAGAAATCCCTGCTTCCTTTAACTTGCCCCCAAATTACCCAACTGAAGCCCGACTTCTATAATAAATCTTCCTAACAACGGCTTACTGATATGCCCCACGGTTCTTCGCAGCAAGGAGAAATAAACTCAACTTGTTCATTCACAGAGGAGTTCCTAGTGATCTTTCACTGGAGGGCAGTGACACGCCACCACACAAAACCCCCAAATGGGATTTACGCGATCTACTGCAAACTGCATAATAGGAAACAAAGCCCCATTGCAAGACACTGTAACAACTGCTTAGGGAAGAGCACAGGTTTTAAAGGCCAGCTACCTGGGTTTGGATACTGGCTTCCTACTTTCCCTCTGTGCCTGCACAAATTGTGTCTCTGTGCCTCAGTTTCCTTATCGTTTAGATTGGGAATAATAATAGTGCTCAGTTGGTGGTTGGAAAGATCAGGTGGATATGCATAAGGAGTTTAGATCGGAGCTGGGGACAGAGTAAACGCTGTGTTAAGAGCTTGTTGTTCTTGTTAATAAGATCATTATTGCTATTATAATTCATTTTTATCAGTATTAAGGGACATTAGATCCCCAGTGAGGGGAATACACTAATAAATTTTAAACAGGGGGGAAAGCACGGGCCTTTCGAGACTAAAGGACGTAGCCGATGAGTTTAAATGTAAAGCTCAGAAACGTGCAGCCCAAGATAAAAATCGGAAGACCTTTTGTGAGGTAATTCCAGGCTCCCGAGACCCGCGGCTTCCGCCGCGAGGCGTTCGAAGCCTCCCGAGGCCGGCCGAGCGCCCCCGCCCGGCGGCGTCGGAGCACAGGATTCCCAGCCTCCCGGCGCCCAATCACCACCTCGAAGGCGGGTTCCCAGCGCCGCGCGGCGCCGCGCTCGGCTCCTCCCTCCCGGCGCCCCGAGGGCCGCCCACACTGAGCTGGCGCTTTCCCGCCGCCTAGCAACCGCCCGAGGGGCGCCTCCGGGAAGGCGGGGCTTGCGCTTGCTCACCGCCCCCGGCGCGACGCCCTGCGGCCCGGCCACGCAGCTTCCAGCCCAATTTTCCGAATTAAGACTTCG
Source organism: Scalopus aquaticus (assembly GCA_004024925.1). Taxonomy (NCBI): domain Eukaryota; kingdom Metazoa; phylum Chordata; class Mammalia; order Eulipotyphla; family Talpidae; genus Scalopus; species Scalopus aquaticus. The sequence continues at coordinate 55,306 of PVIJ01007388.1, read as the reverse complement.
AGGGATCGAATTGACTATATACCACTGTCATCCGCCCCGCGGAACGCTTGCGGTGTGAGGAATCAGGGCCCTGCCGGGCCGCCGTAGCCGCCTTTTCGTAGTGGGCGGGGCCAAAGCCGGGGTGACCCCGCCGGAGCCGCCGCTGCCAGCGACATGTTCAAGGTGAGAGCGTGGAGCCGGGTCACAGCTGTCACCACCCCCTCCCGGCCACCCGGAGCCCTACCGCGGTCCCGTGGGCCTCTCTGGGGACCCGGCCCGGATCGCCACGGGGCTTTTCCCGCCTCCGGGCTGGGTGTTTCTTGGTCCCGCGGTTCATTCACTCGTCCGGTGCGAGCGGCATCCGGGCGGAGGCGTGACACCGGGGTAGGTGGGTGGGGCCTTTGTGTCGTGCTCTCCTGAATGAAACACTTTAAAAAGTTAAAGGCCCCCCAAGTATCCAACCCCCTCACCCCGCTAGTGCCCTCTGGAGTTCGTGGGCACTGGGGCTTCGGTTTTGGTTGGCTGACAGGGTCAGGTTTCAGAACCTGGTGTGTGGATGAGGGAGGGTCACCTTCGGAGAAGCTGCTGCAAGGTGGGGCGGGTAGGCTGACCTGGGAATAGCTGGGAGAGGAGGGGGACGTTGGAGCTCTGCTCCCCTGCCCAGTGATCATTACTTAGTAAGAACAAGTCTCTATCCCCGTACATGTTATGAACTTGAGTCCTTTGAAAGAAACCGACTTTTGTGGTGAAGACTATCGAAAATCTGCGTTTTAACATTGGGCCAGTCAGTCTAGATTTAAAAAAGTAAATGTTTTCTGTCGTGAAAAACAAATAAGCTACGGGAAATTAGTCTACTCAATTGAGTCTTCAAGAAGCATGGCACTCATTGTGTTAAGGAAATCTCAAAATTGTACTATGAGTAGTGTAATTTACAATTTTTATTGAGTTCCTGCAGTGTGCTTTGGGTACGTTAGTATAGGTATAAAACCCTAACATGGAGTTACTACTTTCTAGTTGTGTCACCTTGAGCAAATGACTTAACTTCTCTGGAACTGTTTTCCTATTTTGGGAATTGGGGGAATAGTATCTACCTCACAGGGCTGTTAAAAGGAATAAATATGTTATTACGTGTAAAGCACTTGGATGAGGCCGTGGTACATGGAAATGCCACCCAAGTATTTACTTTTATTTTCAGGTAACATACAGGTTCGTCAGTAGGACAGATCCTATATACAACTTACATTCATTTGATAAATTTGTGCCTAACAACTAGTATGAGCAAGTAGCTTAGCTCAGTTTTAGGGTTGCGTCAACAAAGGATATGGTGTGATATGGGTATCGACAATGTATCGTGGCAGTACTCTACCTCTCTGAGAGGTCTTTAACCTCTGGTCTTCAACCCCTCAGAGGATCTGCAGATAGAATTCGGGGGATTTCTGAATTCTGATTAGAAAAAAAAATATTTTCACTAATCTCCAACTGAAATTGAGCATTTTCTTCCTCTATGACTGTAGGAAATATTTTTAGTTATCTACTGCTAGATAACAAACTGCTGCAAACAAGTACCTTAAAAAAATGAGTTACTATTTCTTACCTTCTGTGGATTGTCTGGGTAGTTCTATTGGCATTCCCTAGCAACTGATTTCAGCTAGTGGCTGGACTGCCAGGTGGCCTTCTGCCCATGTCTGGGGGGCTTAACTTGGTCTTTCTCATATGACTATGAGTTCCAAGAGGGCAAGTCCCAATAGGTCAACCCTTATCTGCTTGTGTCGTGTTTGCTGATGTCGAAACAAGTCACATGGCCAAGCCCAGAATCCATATGGTGGGGGACTACACAAGAGCATGGATTTAGGAGGTGGGGTTCATTGGGAGCTATTAATAAGTTACTAGAGCAGTAAACCACAGTGGTATTAGCAGTACCTGTCACCAACAAAAGTCACAGAGCCAATGTAAGTCGCAGACATTTTCATATCACATTACTATTGTTGCAGATCTCAAAATACATTGATGGTCACCACTACTTCAAATTAGTTTTTTTTGAAGAATTATTTTTTATTTATACATACAAGCTGGAGTACAGGCCAGAGGCGTGGGGCGGCGAGAGGGTTCACCAGAGACAGAGCGGGGAGCAGAACAGGCAGATCAGAAATACACTTCTGAGGGGAGCAGTGGGCCAGGCAGGAGAGGTCTGCCGCGCCGTGTGGGATTCTCCCTGGCAAGGTGTCGAACTCGCGTCGCCGCTGCTGACAGCTCCACAGCACAGCGCTTAACCGCTGCGCCACCAGAGAGGCCCTTCAAATTAGTTTTTATAAGACTCACCGTTTAATGAATAAGGTATCCATATTACTATATCTTACCTTACTTATCTTGTGTTTTAAAAGTATTTCTATAACTCTGGCATTCTAATTGGTATTTTGTGCATTTAGAAGCATTATTTTGGGAAGGGTCATTAGGGCTCACCAGCCTGCCAAAGAAGTCCATGGCACAAAGACAGGACGGAATCCCTGGGGACTTCAGGGGAGGCTTCACAGAGGAGACCTTTAAATTTAGTTTCAAAGACAAGTCACAGCTCTTCCGTGGATGATCTGGCGATGATCAGCAACAGTACTTTACTGGTGGACGTGCCAGGTGCTCAGTTCTGCTGGTTCAAGGGAAAGGTAACAGCGAACTGCAGTTATTCAGACATGTTTGCGTAGAAAAGATCACAAGAAACCTCAGAGAACACCAAAATACTAGGAGTAAGCAGAGGGAGAGAGGAGGCCAGAGGCGAAAGAAACAACTTTGGAGAAGTAGAAATAGGAGCACAAAAGAGTGCAGACAAATCAAGGGAGGAAAGTTTCGAGGAGGACAGGCTATGTTATGATGCTTTCAACTGGGAAAGCCCAATTGCTTAAGTAGTAAGGAAAATTAATCTCACAAAAATCCAGAGGCAGGGTAGACTTTGGTGGATCAACGATGTCATCAAGGGCTTAGTCTCTTTTCTTGGCTTTCCATTATAAGACTGGTTCCCCATTTGGTTGCACATGCTTTCTCATTCACTAAAGCAAGGGAATGAGACCCAAACTCCCACGCTTGGATGACATTCTTCCTTCAGTCCAGTTGGACGAACTCATGTCAAGTGTCTGCCTCTGACCTGATAGGCTTAGACGAAACAAGATCAGCATTGGTGGGGTCACTTTACTAGAGTCACACAGGAAAGAAATGAGTTTATGAACACAGTGGGGGAATGGAGACTGCACCCAACAGTGTCCATTGCAGAAAGATGAGTTAGATGAGTTTGGAGAAGTGTTTATTGATTTGGGCAATTTGGAAAACTTTTGTGATCTTTATGTTATAGATTTACTGGTGGAAGTAAAAGCTTGATTGATATGTGGTGCTGACTGAGAGATGAGTAAATGAATACGTGGTGGTTGATAAAATTTGATTGTCAAGGGACGGAGAGAGAATATTGTAACTGGGGATATAATTTGGGTCAAAATTCTAGCATAGTTTTGTGGTTGTCTCAACAGATAAGATTTCACATTGTTTATGGCCTTGAGAGGAATGTAGGGCTGGTGCTTCTAGGGAGACTCCCTAAACTTTAAAAGGAGACATCCCCTCCTGTGAGATGGAAGGAGAAGGGGGGCAGAGTGATATTAGGTCAGTGGTTCTCAACTGGATGGTACCACCCACTTAGGGTACGTTTTTTAAACTCAGGTTCTTCTCATGTTTAATTCAGTTGTGTTGAATATTTATTTATAGAAATACAATTCTTATGATAAATCTTTTTTACGCTCCTTTATGTTACCATCAAATCATTCATTATACCGATCTTTTTTCTGTTTGAACTTCCGTGGGATTGCAAAAATATTTGTCATATAATGGTGGTGTTAGGTCTAGTAGTTGAGAACCATGGCTTTCCCAGCTTTAATGTGCATGCCCCTCTTATTAAAATGCAGGTTCTGATTCAGTAGGTCAGAATCTCTCTTTTATTTTTAAACAAGCCCTTGTACAGTATAGATGCTGCTGGTCCCCCATCATACTTTGAATAGCAAGAACTGAGACAAATTAGTGCACAAATGCTTTCTTATGTTTCCAAGGCGAGTGATTTTATGTGTGTGGTGGGATTTGGAAGAGACACTGGACCACAGAACAAAAACGATAGATGTGCGGTTTAGCGAAGGCTCCACTGAGGGTGCTGCTATGCTCCGTGATTACAGTTTGGGAGTGGAGACAGAGCAAATGTGGCTTTGGGAGTTACAGCCTTGGGTCAAGTAGGACTGGAGGTCAAGGAGTTGTTAGTGTAGGTGTTGGTGGGAAAAGTACAGTGTGTGACTGGTTATGTGCATATACAGTTGATTAAACTGTAATAGTTTTGGCTTAGCTGTTCAGCTTTAAGATCGGTAGGGGGCACTGGTGGATTAATAACCACATTTGAAAAACTGACCTGTATTTGCATTCCGTTGCAGAAAGCAGCTTTTGTGTGTGCTGCTGCAGGAAGCTTAAATATTGAATACATTCATCCAATTCCCAGATTCACATGACTAGATTTCATTCATTACACAAATGTTTATCATGCTTTAGCTATGATGGATTCTGGCAACTACAAATGAAAAGACCCAATTCTTACCTAGGAGAGCATTCCCAAATTTGGCTGCAAATTAGAAATATTCAAGAGGCAAACCGTATACAGGAACCTGCCCATGGATCGGATTCAGTTTTTAAGTAAGGTCCAGGAGCCCCTAATTTTGAGAAAGGCCCCGAGGTCACTGAAACTTCTGGCAGGAAGCTCACAGTGCCATTAGTGGCAAGACATAAACGTTCCATTCCCATGAGTGAGATAAGGTGCTCTGATGTACACGGGTTGGGAAATACGGAGCAGTGGGTGTCAACCTTTCCTGTACTTTAGAATCACCTGGGGAGCTTTCGAATTCCCCAGGCCCAGACCAGACCCAGACCGATGGCTCAGAAGCTCTGGAGTTTGGATCCAGGCATCTAGTGTTTAGAGCATGTAGACAATCTTGAGGACTTCTGAGTTAGAGGAACGGGTACCAGCAGGGGGCATCAGTGGACCTGTGCAGAGCAGAAAGTGTTTGCACTGACCTTTGATGCTGGGCACACAAGGTTGCGAGGGCCTTCAAGTAGACAGAGGAGCGAGTTGAGTGCGATGTTAAGTGAGACCTTGGACTTCACTTTGCGTCACTTTGGGTGAGACACCGAAGATTGCTGTAGCTGTGTCCTCCCTTACCTGTAAACAAGCATAACACTGGGCACTAGCCCTCAGGTGGTCCTGTGGATTCGGTGAATGCAGACCAGTGTAGCACCGTGCTTGGTACACAGTGAGCCTTCTATAAATGTGGCTGGGCCTTGTAGGTGGCTGCTATGGGAGTGTGCCAGTGGGGCACAGTCTTGGGCCTTTGCAGAAGTATTGGAAGAATTTGGATGTGGCAGAGGAGGGAGAAAGGATTTAGGGATGCTGCCCAGGCTTTGGGCTTGGGAAATTTGAGTGGCTGTTAGAACCGTTCATTTTGCTGGGGAAGTGGAAGAAGGGTGACTTTGGTGATAATTTGATCCGGAGCTGGTTGAACTCTTGGAAGTATCTGAACAGTAAGAACTAGTAAGCAGCTGACATGGAGCCCAAGGGCATGGCAGTTCCACAAGAGCTGTGAGCTGGAGATGGGGAATGTCAGGGGCAGCGAAAGCGACACAGGTGACCCAGCGAAAGCTGCCTGAGTCATTTCCTTCCTGAAGGGCAGAGAGGTGACCGGCACTGAGCTCACTGCTGGGTCGAGCCTGGGGTGACTGTGTCTGTGGCTCTGGGCATTATTATCTTGTATATTCCTGGCTGTTTGGTCTTTATATAATGCCTTTATTGCCTGTCTTTCTTTCTGAAGTTAATTTTCTTACCGTGAGGAGTACGTTAGTAGTACAAACTGAGGGAAGAATGACACTGCTAAATGGAAAAGGAAAGTGATCTATAAACTGGAAAAGAAGTACTGTGACTTATTTTACTTGAATATTGTTTTAAATGCCACCCATCTTGAAAGATAATAACAAGATTTGCCTCCTTACAATTTAATTATCTGCGAAGGAATTCTCGTAAATACATTTTTATTTGTATGTACACATATTTAGGTGTCAAATTTATTGTATTTTCCCCTTTCGTGTGCTTCAGAGAAGGTGGGTGATCACAAAGAAGAAAAGGCTGCTCTGCGCACCGCTGGCCTTGTCAGAAAGCACAGGCTGCTGCTAGTCACAGCGCTCATGGTTTCTGGCTGAGTGGCCTTAAGAAGGCTTCTTAATCTCTCAGAGGCCCCTTACCGCAGTCTTGTCAGATTGCACAGGATTGTCAGGATGTTCAGATGTGATAACCTACGTGAAAAGAACTGTAGTTACAGTGCTCTGCGTGAACGTGAGGTATTTCCAGCACCACATCTGTCCACCAAAGGGATCCGGAGTTGCAGGTTAGCACTGTGGAGTTAGGACTGTGAAATGGAGGTCAGGTTTGGATAGATTCACTTCTCAGCTGGGAGTGAATTCTGCTCAGGACATTGTAACACTCTGCCCATCTACTTCCAAGGTGCAAATAGGTGCTAAAAGCTGTCGCTAACATTGGAAGAGAAGGAAAGTAGTAGGTGAATTAAATCTTTTTTAAAAAGATTTATTTATTTATGCATATAAGCTGGGGTATAGGCCAGAGGTATGGGGGTGGTGAGAGGATTCACCAGAGACAGAGTGGGGAGCAGAACAGGCGGATCTACTGAAGTACACTGCTTAGGGGAGCAATGGGCGAGGCAGGAGAGGTCTGCTGCGCCGTGTGGGAAGCTCCCTGGCCGGGGATCCAACGCGTGCTGCAGTGGCTCTGGACAGCTGCATAGTGCTGCGCTTAACCCATTGCGCCACCAGGGAGGCCCCAAGGAATTGTATCTTAAAAGGATAGGGAGCAAGACCAAATGGAGGAGAAAAGTACGTAATGCGTTAGACACATATGTAAATGAATTTATTACCACATGAGGCCCTCTGTGTTTTATGAGATCAAGATTTAATTTATAATGATATGTATATGTACTCCCAGCCATGTCCTTTCTAGGCTATAGTGGAATTTCTTAGAGGCTGGAAAGTGAACTTTTGATACTTGTTCCTATGGTACGTTTAAAATTACTGTAGGTAATTAGATGCATAAGAAACCTCTGTAGTAAAGATACCTGTCTTTTTCAAAAACTTGAGAGTTGAAAGTACCCAAGGAGTTGTAAAATACAGGAACTAAAAGAGTTTGCATCAGTTACTTATTTTTCCCAGTAATGCTTGAGTGGGATTATACGCTGGGTGTATACAGCACAAAGTGTGGTATAGAGATCTTCAGGGAAAACAAGCCTCTGTCTAAAGATTTATTTTAGAATTTGGAAGTTATTTATGTTTTATTTTGCTGAGTTTTCCCTCACTTTTGCATGGCTTCAAGCCAGTTTCATTAGAAGACGTCAGCAGTGCCTGTTTCTTAATATAGTGGGTATTTAAACTTATGTTTGTTGTGCACTAAAACTTGTGGAAGCAAGAATTTAGAGCAAAGGTTGTAGAGTTTTCAATATGCTGAAGGTCTGTGCCTTCAAATATTCAGCTATAATGGTGTTATAGATAGTACAGTTGTGTTTTGAATGGGTACTATTCTAGGGGCACTTTAACCACAGCCGTCCTTTATATTCCCGTCTCTTTTTGACTCTTTGAAGCCGGGCAGTGTGCTTTACGCAAAGCCAACACTGGCTCCAGCTTAAGGATGTCTTTGTTCAGTTCGGTGAGGCTGAGGAGCCATCTGTGGGAGATAGATTCTCAAGTACATGTTCATTGTTCTAGTTGAGGGACACCCAGTAGTTTCTCTTTTCAGATACATCTATTCATTCCTTTGATCAGTCTCTTTAAATAGGATATATGAAAATAATAAAGGTTCATTTTTCTTTTTATCCCCATCCCACAAACATCAGTCCTTGTGAAATAACAGCCTGTTTTTCTTTGTGCTTGATGAAATGAATCTTCTCTTTTATTAGAGGTGCTGATTCATGTTTCATATTATGACATGGGGTGAACTGGTGAGTAAGAACCAAAAAGTGATATGAAGACTCCGACGAGTTTCCTAAAGTCATCTGCTGATGGTGTGCCTCACTGGGCAAATATTGACTCGGAGCCTGTTTGTGGAGTCCCATCTTTTGGGAGCTCTGTTGAAGTTGCTGTGTAGAGTCCAAATATTGACTTTTCTTGTCTGTGTTCCTTATTTTTCCAGAGATGTTCATTACAAATCCAGATTATCATTGGCTGAGTTAAGCCTTGCACATGATTCACCCCCACACAAAAGAATTTCAGTTTTCTTTTCCTTAAAGAAGAAAAAGCACGTGAACAGCTGAGATGAGGTTTACGGCAGTTGTGGTCAGTGAGTTCTGCCTTCGCTGTGCGCACAGTGGTTGATTGGGAAATGAAAGCTGCATCTAGATGCGTCTACTGTGACAGAATAGCTCTTCCTCTTAGAAGAGGTAGATTTTTCAGTTGGTCAAAAATAGAGAAGCATCTGAAAAGCAAGTCTTGAAGCAGTTGTGATTGTTCCCGCCTTCTATTCCTTTAACTCAGAAAAGACCAAATGGATCTTAGGGTGCCCTTCTCAGAAAGAAACAGATATATGTGGGTTTCAGGCAAGCCACTGTAAATTTCTGTCTGGACGAGGAAGTTCAAAATAAATTTGGAACCTGGCAAATTATATGTCATTTGTGTTCCAAGTCTGTGAAACCAGTACAGCATAGATGACTCAAAACCTGCCTGAAGGAACAATTATCTCACTCTTTGGCCCTGAAGTTTCCTTCCTATTTATCAGATAAGTTTATTAATTTTTTTTTGCTTGAATGTAACAAGATCTGGTAACTATTTTTAAAGAGTAGGAAATGAAACAATAGCAGATTAAACATATTTTCTTTGTTATGCTGACCTAATTTTGCGTATTCTGCCTATCAAAGATAAAAACAGAACTTGGTTTTCTGTGAGAAAAAGATAATGCTAGTCTTGAATACTTCTTTATTTTCCTTTGCTTATCTCTTTAGATTACACTCTGTTCATAGTGGATGAGGAAGAACTTGGAAATATTAATACTTGAGCACAAAAGTGCACAATTGAAAGTTGGAAAGTTTCTCATAAGATATATTCTGTGTTTGTCATAGTTGGAAGACAGTTTTTCTTCTTGTTAGTTGAAGTCTGAACTCTTAAAATATTGGCTTCACTATGAATCAGATGAAACAATTGTGGTTTCTGATGTTGTTAAAGTGCTCCCAAATTTATGCATCCAGGTGAGGACCCGTGAGAACAGTCGATTTGAGAGGACAGATTTAATTATTCTTTCATTTCATTTCTTTCAGCATACTGTCACTAGTCAATATATTTATTCCTAAAATATTGTCACTGATCAAAATATTTTTTGCCCCTCTTCATTTGGAGTCATCTTTGTACTTTGTGGCAAATTCTTGTTTCTTTTTAATTGAGGTAACATTAGTTTGCAACCCTGTTTATGATTTAGAGGTATAGGATCACCCCCTTCGGGCGTTGTTACCACACTGCACCCCACTACCATAGTCCATTTCTCCTTCCCTGCTTTGCTCTCCCCCGCTCCCTCTGGTTGCGTCAGTTCTATAGTCAAATTTCTAGGGTTGGTTATTGGTTTGGTTTTATCTGACCCTTTGTTTTGTTTTTCTTTCTTCCGCATGTGAGTGATACTATATATTTGTTTTTCTCCTTTCTGACTTACTTCATTTAGCATTATCCCCTCCAGTTCCATCCTTGTGGCAAATGGCAAGAGTTTCTCTCTCTTTTTTAAAATAGTGAGCAGTATTCCATTGTGTAGATATACCACATCTTCCTAATACACTCATATATTTTTGGACATTTAGGTTGTTGCTATAGCTTGGCTGTTGTAAATAGTACTATTGATACAGTGAACTTAGGAGTGCATACATCCCTTTGAATTAGTATGTTTGCATTCTTTGGGTAGATAATAGGAGTGGAATTCCTGGATCATATGATAGGTCTATTTTTAATAATTTGAGAAATCACCATACTGTTTCCATAGGTGCTGGACCAATGTATGTTCCCACCAGCAGCGTCTGTGGGGTCCTTTTTCTCTACATCCTTGCTGATACTTTTTTCTGTTCTTTTTAATATGGACCATTCTCATAGGTGTGAAGTGGTATCTCATTGATTTGCATTTCCCTGATGATAAGTGATAATGAGCATTTTTTCATGTGCCTGTTAGCATCTGTATGTCTTCTTTGCAGAAGTGCCTATTTAGTTCTTCTGCCCATTTTTTGATTGGGTTATCCTCAGGAGCCAGCCATTTCAAAACAAGTCAATTATTCATTTTGAAAACTTCAGGAGATACAGATAATAGTAAAGAATCGCCTTTAGATAACCACTGTTAGCATCTTTTCATACACTCACTATGACATTTTTCAATTAACTCCCAAGTCTCTCCCCTCCTTTTTAAAGAAAAAAAATACAGTTTTCTATCTGTTTTTTCCACTTTTGTTTCAAATATGTTCAGACTAATTTTCTAATAAGCTTAAATTTCAATCAAAAGATATTTAGAAATGGAAACTATAGGATCACATATTTAAAGTATATCCTTTATTAATTTGTTATATAAATGGTTGCAGAAAATGCTGAGTTAGTATATGATCTATACCACTTTGAAGAGAAAATACTTTTTTTTAAGATTTATTTTTATTTATTTAGGCATACAAATACAAAAAGAGATGTAAGGGCGTGAGAGGATTCCCCAGAGACAGAGTGGGGAGCACAACAGGCGGATCTACTGAAGTAGAGGAGATATACCACATCTTCCTGAGGGGAGCAGCGGGTGAGGCAGGAGAGGTCTGTTGTGCCATGTTGGTTAGCTCTCTGGCTGGGGATTGAACTCATACTGCAGTGGCTGTCGATAACTTGAGAGAGCTGAGACTTTAACCCCTGAGCCACTGGGGAGGCCCAAGAAAATTCTTTTCTGAGGAGTCATACTCTAGTCTTTCTGACTGCATTGATTTTCTTATTAACCCTTTTTTATTCCCATGTTTTTTTAATTGTGGCAAAAATACATAATACAGAATTTACCATCTTAACCATTTTTTTAAAAGATTTATTTATTTATGCATACAAGCTGGGGTACAGGCCAAAGGAATGGGGCGGCGAGAGGGTTCACCAGAGACAGATTGGGGAGAACAGGCAGGTGGACAGAAACACACTGCTGAGGGGAGCAGCGGGCGAGGCAGGAGAGGTCTGCCGCACCATGTGGGAATCTCCCTGGCTGGGCGTTGAACTCCAATCACCGCTGTGGGCTGCCTACAGCTCCACAGTGCAGCGCTTAACTGCTGCGCCACCAGGGAGGCCCATCTTAACCATTTTTAAGTATACACTTCAGTAGTGTTAAATATATTCATATTGATATGGAAAATATCTCTATAATTTTTTCACCTTGCAAAACTGAAACTCTGTGCCCATTAAATGACAGCTCCCCATTTCCTCCTCTCCACCCCATCCCTCCAGAAAACACTATTGTACTTTCTGTCTCTATGAATTTGACTGCTTTAGATATTTCATAAAATGAAATCATGCAATATTTGTCTTTTGCAGCTGATCTTTTGCACTTAACATAAGGTCCTGGAGGTTCTGTCCCATTGCTGGGATAGACTACATTTCTCTTATTCATCTGTTGATGGGCACTTGTGTTGTTTCTACCTTTTGGCATTTTAAATATTGCTGTCTGTGAACATGGGTGTGTGAATAAATCCTTGAAGACTCTGCTTTCAATCCTTTTGGACATTTACCCAGAAGTGGAATTGCTGGGTCATATAATAATTCTGTTTTTAATTTTTTGAGGAGCCTCCATACCGTTTTCCTTACTGGTTGCACTATTTTACAATTCCACCAACAGTTTTTAAGGGTTCCAGTTTCTCTACATCCTCACCACCGTCTGTTGTTTTTTTCTTAATGGTGGCCATCTTAAGCAGTGTGAGGTAAGAAAATATTTTTTTAAATTGCATATATTTTTAAAAAATGCTTTTTCCTCGTAAAAAGTAAAAACATACAGTTTAGATAATTATCAGGTTCCCATTGTCTGCTTCCCTCTGACCTCCTTTCCAGGGGAAGCCTGTTGCCCATTTGGTGTGCGTCCTTCCAGAGTAGAAAGGATTGCTGTAGAAAAAATGTAGGTACTATGTTGAATGCTCATTGGTCAGGGAATATTCTTCTGCTGTCTGAAGAAATGAACTCATCTAGTTTCTCTTTATTTTTAATTCAATTTAGTGACACATTACTAAGGACAGCAGTATAGTCTGATTTGGGAAAATTATTGATTGCTTTCATCAGTTTCTTTTACCCTAAATTCTCTTTTTCTTAAAGATTTATTTATTTATGCATACAAGCTGGGGTACAAGCCAGAGGTGTGGGCCAGCGAGAGGGTTCACCAAAGACAGAGTGGGGAGCAGAACAGGCAGATAGACAGAAACACACTGCTGAGGGGAGCAGCAATCGAGGCAGGAGAGGTCTGTCGTGCCATGTGGGAATCTCCCCTGCTGGGCATCAAACTCTTGTCGCTGCTGCCGACAGCTCCACTGCGCCACCGGGGAGGCCCCCTAAATTCTCTTATATACTTTGTTTCATGTTAGTTACATGGAACAAGAATGCTCAAAAGCTTTGTCAGTTTTCATAGACTGTTTTTTAAAAATACATTTCAAATTTTTACCCCTTAAACAACTGAGATGAACCAGATTAAAACCATCTTGTTTTTAAATGAAAAGTGCTTTCAGATGGAAATTATTGCAGAAGAGGTTGATTGAAGATCAAAGAACTAGCGTGATATTTGGGGGGAAAAGTATAATTGTGCTTCATTTCCTGTAAATAGGAGAACATTAATTTTAAATGGCATCTACTTTTTAAAATGTGCCCAAATACATTTATTTTCCGCAATGATAAATATAAAGGTGATCTTGTGCAAAAGCTTTGGAAACAACTGTACATTTTAATATATAGGTTATATGACAGCCGTTATGTAAATAGCTAAAATGCAATAAAGCATTAAATTTATTTATGCAGTTTTTGATAATTATTTTGAGCAGATTATCGTGGAAACCCCATCTGACCTTGATATTAAAAAGGATCTTAGTTGAGAATGTTTTTGATATTATTAAAGTAGCAGCCATAAAATGGCTGCCTGTATTTGCTCCATATTAAGATTGTATCCACTCATGGGTGTAGCTGAAAAGATGTGGAGTGTCAGAAATCATCCTCATGTACAAATCTTTGGTTTCTTTTGATACTGCTCTTTATAGAGGCTGTTCCTAGTGACACTGGTTCTTAACATCCATCTACAGTGTGACCTTGCTGAAGAAAGAAAGAAATGCATCAACTTTCTGATTGTTGATTCAACCTTCTTTTCTGTGGTTGTTTCCCAGAATTTTCCAGTTGTGTTACATTATTCCCTTGTCTGTGTTATTCCTATCCCTTGTTTGTTAGTGTATTTATCACAGGTGGTGGTGTAATTATTTATTTATTTATCTGCTTTATTAGGCTGTGGGGGCAGGGATCACGTTTTATTGTCTTTGAAGTCTATTTTCATTGTTTCATTAAAGAGTTACTTTGATGTTGTCCTTTGACTATGTGGCTTGTAGGGCCATTAAATGAGGTGGGGAAACTGAGGAAAACAAGTTTTTGGAGAAAGAATTCATTTTGAGGTAGCAATTGAAAAACCTGGTGAAGATGTTCAAAGGGAGTTAGCCGTATTCCCAGGGCCCAGGGAGAAGCCCGTGCTGGAAATACTGAGGCGGCATCAGTAGCCTGCGGCGCGAGGTGAAGGCTTCCGTTTCGGTGAAAGCGCTCTGGGGTGAGGAGAGGAGAGGCGTGCCGATCTGGACTCATCAGTCTTGAAGAGAAGGCCCAAAGGGAGAGCAAAGAGTGTCTATAATGCTTGTAGAATGGAGCTGGAGTAGAATCTTGCAGTTTGAAGATAGTAGTCACCACTTTCAGTGTACATCCAAGTGATTCACCTCATCCAAGTGAGTTATTTCAAACTGAATGTGTAGTATGTCTACACTCCACAAGTCCTCATGGCCCTTCTGCTTATGCCCCAGCTTGTTAATGGTATCCCCAATTCTCCCTCTGACTATAGACTGTTTTTTTTAAAGAATTTATTATTTATTTATGTATGCATACAAGCTGGGGTGCAGGCCAGAAGTGCTGGGTGGTGAGAGGACTCACCAGAGACAGTGGGGAGCAGAACAGGCAGATCGACTGAAGTACACTGCTGAGGGGAGCAGTGGGCAAGACAGGAGAGGTCTGCTGCGCCATGTGGAAAGCTCCCTGGCCAGGTATCGAACTTGTGCTGTAGTGGCTCTGGATAGCTTCACAGTACTGCGCTTAACCCCTTGAGCCACCAGGGAGGCCCTGTAGTCTGTTTTTAAATTACTTTGTCAGTGGAAGGAAATGAAAGGAGGTAGAAGGGTAGGGTGGTAATTAGAAAGGGAATTGGGGTGAAGGGTATTGGGAAAGATTTTTAATGTGGGAAAGATTTTCTTGAGTGTAAGTAAATCCCATAGCTTCTCTGGTGCCGAGTCACTGTTTTATTTTATTTTTCCCATCTTTTCAGTTTTTATATTTAGGATCATTTTCATTTCATTCTTTCAAATGTAAGCAATTGAGTGTCTAGACAAACTTAAGTTGAATAACTGTTTCCCCAGCATCTGCTTGAGGAATAGTAGTTTCTAAACTTGATTGGTGGAATAGATTATTGGGCCCCTCTTAGGTTTACTAATTAAATCTGACACTCTGTGGAGAGAGAGTGTTCTAATCTGTGTTTCTAAAAAAAGTCTCCAGGTGAATCTGAAACCTTTAGTGTACAAAGGCCTGCAAAGATTTACATTTTATTGAAAAGGAAACTGCTTTGTATTTTAAATGGAAGGCCTAATAAGATAATAGATATCTAATTTGTGGGGGAATAAAGGATCAGCCTTCTTAAAAGTGGAAGAGTATCTGCTAGATTCTGCATAGGGTTGAAAAAGAAAGCAAGTTTTCAGGGATTTGAGCGCTGCTATTCATAAACGGTGCACTTTTATTTGCAAATCAAGTACAGTTTAGCCTTCTGGGTACCCATTATGATCTCGGTGTTTATAACCTCACCAGATTCATATCTGCATTGGCTATGTCTGAGAATCATCCCTGGCTGTCAGAGCTGAAGGCGAAACCCAATCTTATACCTAAGTTTTTTTTTAAAGTGTATTCATTTTTCAAATTGTGACCTGAGACTTTTTGAGAAACTGGAAAGCTTCCTGGAAACTCTGTAAGGCCAGAGATGATGTCTACTTGAGTATTGTGTCCTGGTTATCACTGTGCTTGACACGGAGTAGGTATGCAATAAATGGTTTTCAAATAAAATTCTCATCGACCTCTTCTAGGGGTTATATCATGTATAACCCTGACCAAGATTTGTTTTGCTTTCACGGGTCCTTGGTGAACTTCGGTGGGAAGATGCTTTTTTTTTTTATACATACAAGCTGGGGTACAGGCCAGAGGCAGGGGGCAGTGAGAGGGTTCACCAGAGACAGAGTGGGGAGCAGAACAGGCAGATCAGAAAAACACTGCTGAGGGGAGCAGCGGGCGAGGCAGGAGAGGTCTACTGCGCCATGTGGGATTCTCCCCAGCCGGGCGTCGAACTTGCATCACTGCTGCCGACAGCTCCACAGCGCAGCGCGCTTAACTGCTGCGCCACCAGGGAGGCCCAGGAAGATGCTTTTAAGACAACAGGTACCTACCTCTTTACATCTTGTTAGGGCCCCAGTTAATCCAGTGCCAGTCCTGGTGCTCAGTTTCCACCAGCGATTAAGTCCCCTGTGGACTCTGTAAAACACAGTTCAGCGGTCCAAGATGGAGAATCTATCTTGACAGGGTAGTTTAACATATCTTGCTTAGCCACATGACAGAAGCCACCGACATTCCCTCTGAAGTTTGCAAAGCTTAGGTGATGCCAAAAAAGGATAGTGAGCCACTCCAGATGTTGGGCAGGTGTCAGCGGCAGGACTGTCTGCCCATGGACCTTACCCAGGCTGCTCCTGCAGATTTGCATCACATGATCGACACCACCTCGTTCCTCACCACCATCAGGTGTGTGGCTGACTGCTTAGGCATGACTCTTCGCCTGTCATTCCCACCCATATTTTAGCATGAACTTGCCACAGTTTATGTGTACATGGATTTTTTTAAAAGCTGTTATTACATACAGTGAGATGCACAGATTTTAGGTTGTACGGATTTTATGACAATTTGAATTTTGACTAAAGTATGCATCTTCTATAACCCACACCCCAGTCCCAAGATATAGTTCGTTCATCGCTATCATCTCAGAAATTTCCCTTGTGTCTCTTCTTAAGAAGTCTATACCGTCACCCCCATTTCCCCTCTGGGTAGTAACTACTCTGACTTCTATCTCTATGTAATAGGTTTGAGGCCATGGACTTGAAAACATACAGAATTTCTTTTCTCAGGTTTTATTAATTTGCCATCATTTACATGGATATATAATTTTGAGAGTACAACTTTACCTCTCTGCATGCCACATGCTTCACTTACCTGCCACCAAAGTTCCCGTGCCAATATTCTATCACCTCCCTCCCCCCCATCCTCTCTGGCGAGCAGTGTATTTGTCAGTCTAAGGATTATTTTTGTTGTGTTTTGCCAGTTTGTTTTCTTTGTCTATTTATATCCTACAGACGAGGGAAACCATCTGGGATTTGTCTTTCCCTTTCTGACTTGTTTCACTTAGCAGTGTCATCTCAAGAGCCTTCCATTTTGTCACAAAAGGTACTATTTCATCTTTTTAAACAGCTGAGTATATAACCCACAGTTCCTTTCTCCAGTCCTCTGTTGTTGATTCCGTGTGAGGCCATGTGACGGTGCTGCAGCGAACATAGGAGTGCATGAGTGTTTTCTTACTAGAGTTTTCATATTTTGGGGGTAAATACCTAGCAGTGGTACTGCTGGATCATGTGTTATTTCCATTTTAGGTTTTGTGTTTTTCTTAGTAATCGCCATACTGTTTTCCATGAAGACTGTGCTAAATGCATTGCCACCAAAGAGGATGAGTGTTTTTTGCCGGGTGAAGTGCTGTCTCATGGTGGTTTTGATTTGCATTTCCCTTGTCATAAGTGAAATTGAACATTTCTTTTATATATATATATATATTGTTATTTATGTCTTTTACATTTTGTATTCCCCTTGGGTAGCCCACCACCAATTCACCCGTGATCCATCTCCATGGTCCCTTGTGTTCTTTTCTATTCCATTTTGTGCCCTTTGCCTTCCCTCCCTCCGCCTCCCTCCTCCCCCCCCCACAATGATTGTCTCTCTCCCACCCGGCCTCCCTATAGTCCTGTTATATGGATGGAATTAGAAGGGATCATACTCAGTGAAATAAGCCAGAAAGAAAGAGAAAAATATCGAAATTGAACATTTCTTCATGTGTCTGTAAGCCATCTGAATGTCTTCTTTGGAGAAGTGTCTTTAAGTCTTTTTTTTCCAGTTTTTCACTGAATTGTTTGTTTTTGTGAGTTCTTTTTATTTTTTGGAAATTAGCCCCTTGTCAGATGTGTGATAAGCAAATATCATCTCCTGGTCTATAGGTTGCCTCTTTGTTTTTGTGATGATTTCCTTCACGGTACAAAAGCTTTTCAGTTGGATGTAGTCCCATTTACTTAATTTCCTTTGGTTTCCTTTGTGTTGGAGTTGTGTCCCCCAATATATGTCTGTGGTTGATGTCCGGGAATATTTCCCTTATATTTTCCTTTACATATTCTGTGGTTTCAGGTCTTATATCCAAGTCTTTAATCTATTTTGAATTAATTTTTGCTTGTGTGGAGTTAATTATCTAGTTTCTTTCTTTTTTGTCCATGTGGCTATCTAGTTTTCCCAACACCCCCTGTTAAAGAGGCTTTTCTTCTTTTTTAAAAAGATTTATTTTATTTTCACATACAAGCTGGGGTGCAAGTCAGAGGTGTGGGGTGGTGAGAGGGTTCACCAGAGAGAATGGGGAGCAGAACGGGCAGATGGACCGGAATACACTGCTGAGGGGAGCAGGGGGTTCTTTCGCCATTGTCTTGTCATTACTCCTTTGTCAAAGATTAACTGTCTTTACTTGTGTGGGTTTACTTCTGGCTTCTCTGTTCTATTCCATTTGTCTGCGTTTTCTGTTTTGCTCCAGTACCATACTGGTTTGATTACTGTCACTGTGTAGAACACAGTTTGAAATGAAGGAGTGTGATACTTTCAGTTTTCTTATTTTCCCTCAGGAGTGCTTTGGCTGTTGGGGGGTTTTGTGGTTCCATACAAATTTAGAATTGCTTGTTCTGTTTCTTGAAAAGTGTCATTGGGGTTTTGATAAGCATTATCCTGAATCTGTTAATTGCTCTAGGTAATATGGCCATTTTAGCAATGTTTATTCTTCCAGCCCATGAGCACCGAATACCTTTCCACTTGTTTTTGTCTTCTTTTTTTTTTTAAATATATATTTTTATTGTTATTTATGTCTTTTACATTTTGTATTCCCCTTGGGTAGCCCACCACCAATTCACCCGTGATCCATCTCCATGGTCCCTTGTGTTCTTTTCTATTCCATTTTGTGCGCTTTTCCTTCCCTCCCTCCGCCTCCCTCCTCCCCCCCCCCCACTGATGTCTCTCTCCCACCCGGCCTCCCTATAGTCCTGTTATAAGTTTTTGTCTTCTTATATTTCCTTTGACAGTATCTTACAGTTTTCGGTGGGTAGGTTCTTCACTTCCTTTGTTAAGTTTACTCCCGGGTTTTCACCCTTTATGGTGTGATTATAAATGGTGTAGTTTTATTAATTCCTCTTTCTTCTAATTCATTGTAAAACATACAGATTTTCTTAACGTCTGGATGGTGAAAGATGTCAGAAAATAGTATTTATTCAAGTAAATCCATGCTCCTCAAGTTTGGGTGAGATCCCCCTGGAGACTTTCGACATGTTTGGAGACATTTTTGACTCATGAATGGGAGGGTTGTTACTGGCATCTAGTGGGTAGAGGCCAGGGATGCTGCTAAGCCTCCTACACGTACACAGGCAGGCCCCCAACAAAGAATGATCCCACCCAAATGTCAATAGCGCTGGGACTAAGAACCGCTGAAGGGACACATCTGCAGAGAGGATTGTGGCGGGGGAGTCTGCTGGGTTGAGGTTTGCTTCTTGTTTCCTCGTTGAGAGCTGGCAGGACACTGACAGGGCAGCTGCAGGAAAGGGCTTGGGGTGCTACCTCCTTTTGACCACGGTTGCTGCTGTGGAATGGGAGTGAGGGTGGGCATGGGGGAGAAGACTAGTAGAAGAGGAAGAAGAAAAGAACTTAGGCAATAACAGGGGGCAGGCTGAGCATAATGTTAGAGCTGGAAAAGTGGGTAAGAGAGAAAAATAAAGGTTGCTGCTCTCCTGACCACCTGTGTCTATGCAGGTGTCTTTTTTCTTTCTCCTTTTCCTAATAAGCCTGCCCTTTTAAAATAAAAAGGAAGAAGAAGAATCAAGAATCCAATAGCATTTAGAATTTAAGATTTAAAAAGTAAACAAAGTAAAAGATGAAAGTGGGTGAGAATAATCATTCAGGGCATAAAAGTGGAAATCTAAAATGACAGAAGACCCTGAGATGAAAAACGAACGAAATGTGTGAAAAGTAGATAGGATTAAGGATTGAAAATAGGAATGAAAAGTTAAAAGGCCACCCGCAGGCAGCCTATCAGGGGAAGGTGAAGACAGGGAACACTTACAGCCCCAATGCCTGGAAGCTCCAGTGCTAAAGGGGAGTGGGGGAAGGGGTGGAGCGTGGGCTGTTGCAAACGGGGAGGGAGTCTGAAACGAAGTCCAGGCAGAGCCAGCTGGCCTCGGTGGAAAGTCCCCAGTTCAAGCAGCGTTGTCAGTAGGTCACAGACAGACCAGAGGGCAGTGAGCACTGAGTCTGCACCTCCAGATACCAGAAGCCTAATCTGCCCTCTCTTGGGGCTGAGGGAGGAGACTCCCCTGTGGGAACTGCCTCCAACTCTTGGATGACACAAGCCTCAGATGGCCCGGCCTCTTTCCAAGAGCTATGGGGGTGGGGAGCAAGATCCACAGATTTATTCATCTTGACTGTGAATTAAAAAAAAATCAGCCTCCTCCTATAGAGTCGCAGCAGTTCTTTCGAGGGAAGGGTAATGTTGATCTCTCTAGGTTGTAGCAGGCTGCTGCTGGCTGGTCCTACCTAATAGCTGTGATGGGTACAAACTGCATTGGCTGACGTTCGCAGTAGCTGGCTAACCTTTACCCTAGAAGCAAGGGAAATTTGTAGCAGTGTTGCCTCAAAATTAAGACCTTTCAAGATGTACACTTAATACTCCAGGGTGTTTTATTTTTAAACCAGTTAAAGTAGTAACCAATCTTTTCTTTCATATAGCTAGTAGTTCTTTATTTGCTTCTAAAATACGGGGATTTTCTTTTCGTGTGTGACTCCAGGCATACATTTCAACAGACATCTTGATATTTTGTTTGGTATTTTATAGTTTGTGGGTATTATAGAATAGCCTGGTCTGTCATATTACAGGCACTGTAAATCTCAGTCATATGATTTCTGTGACGCTAAATCATGCTTAAGTAGTGCGAACAAGGTCAGCCACTCATTTATTTTCACCTCTCTTCTGTCCATTCATGCAGGCAATGAATAGTTAATAAGTATATTTTTATGTGCTAGTCACAAGCCTTGGGCATCAGGAGAACAGAGTAAGACTCAGCTTCATCCTGAAAGGACTTCCAATCTGGTAGAGAGAACTTGGTAGATATAAATAAATGATTAAATAACAAAAACAACAGATCATCCTGCTCTTAATTGTAAAAACAACAAGGCAAGTATTGGACATTCTAGGTAGAAGAATCAGCATGTACCAACCCACAAAGCTGAGAAACATGGGAGATACATAGCAAGTGCAGGTTCTGTGTGAGAAGACAGAGTGACAGACGAAGTTAGAGGTGGCTGGGGTCACATGGTAATGGTCTTGCTTGGCCCACGTAAAAGTCCTAGGTAATAAATACTGAAGGATCTTAAGTAAGGATAGAAAGATCTTCTGGTGAGATTATTAAAAACTCCTTCCCTTGATGCTGGTGGTAGGGGTGTGTGTGTGTGTGTGTGTGTGTGTGTGTGTGTGTGTGTGTGTGTGAGAGAGAGAGAGAGAGAGAGAGAGAGAGAGAGAGAGAGAGAGAGAGAGAGAGAGACTATTTTATAATTTCAGATTTATTCCTTAGCACTTTATTTTACTTGAAAGGTTAAGTGCAAAAACTTAGGAACTGCCTTTTGGAAATTAAAATTAAGGTGACCTGAAATTTTAAGTTTGTGAGAATATGTTTTGTAGGTTCCGACTGTGTCAGAACTTCAGAAACACATTTATTTCTCATAAAGCCAAATAAGCCTTTCAGGGCAGGAGTGGCTGAGGTTATGAATGTGCTCACGTTGTGCACATCCAGTTTGTAGCCCTGAGAGCAGGCTTAAGGTTGCTTCTGTGTTCCAGGTAATTCAGAGGTCCATGGGGCCAGCCAGCCTGAGTCTGCTCACCTTCAAAGTCTATGCAGCCTCCAAAAAGGACCCACCTCCTAAAGTGTCTGTGAAGGTTGATGAGGTAACATGCTCTTCATATTGTGATTTGTTTTGAATGTCTGATTTAGTTACTAAAGGAAATATGCACATCATATAGCCTGATACAAAAGTCCTATAGCAGGAAGATAACGACAGTTTAGAAGATACTAAAAGGAGAAAATATATTTCCATATAGTTTCAGGGTTTTTTGGGTGGGAAACCACTAAACCGTGACTTTTTCAATAATTTAATGGAACTTAGCTAAGGGCCTAATTAAGGAATATTTTCTAGATTTTTAGAGGGGGATTTGCTATGTTCTAGTAAATTGTAAGCTCAACTCCTTTGTGATGTGCCTGATTCTAGACTGCTTATCAAGCCAAGAAAACATTTGCATTTTTCCCTCTAAGAAAACAAAAGCCTGGGTTCATTTTGTTTCTTGGTTGGATTAGAGACTCATAAGTAGTGCTTAATAAATCCCAAATAAAGGGACCATGGAGATGGATCACGGGTCAATTGGTGGTGGGCTACCCAAGGGGAATGCAAAATGTAAAAGACATAAATAACAATAAAAATATATATTATAAAAAAAAATCCCAAATAAATAAAGCAAGGAATCTTCTTCCCATTGTTTACATTCTTTGCTAACACTACTCCCCACTGATTATTTTGAATATTTGGTTTCTGTTGACTTTGAGTAAAGTGACATAAAGATCTACCCTCAGTTGTGGGTAGGTTTATTTGAACTGTGTTTACATAAAGCTAATTAGCTTATTATTTAAAAAAATATTCTATTTTTTTTTAATTTATCTGTGCATGCAAAAACTGGGGTGTAGACTAGAGGTGTTGTGGGGGTAGGGGGTGCTTGTGAGAGGATTCAGCAGAGACAGATTGGGGAGTAGAACAGGCTGATCTACCGAGATACACTGCTGAGGGGAGCAGTAAGCGAGACAGGAGAGGTCTGCTGCGCTGTGTGGGTCAGCTCCCTGGCCTGGGATAGAAGTCATGCTGCAGTGTCTGGGGGATAGCTTGATAGTGCTGAGACTTTAACCCTTGTGCCACCGGGGAGGCCCCTAATTAGCTTATTTTTTGCACTTTACTCTCTTCTCAGGCCTTGGGACATTGGCATTTTTGAGGGTGGAGAAGGCAGCCGGCAGTGGCTGGGAAAAGTTTCTTCTCTGGGTGGGGAACAAACCTGCTGTCCTGCTTTGATTAGCACCAGAGTAATCATTTGAACTAAGCAATATGCTCTTCAGTTACTCTCAAGTTTTTTTGTTGTTGTCATTATTTATCACCTTCCCACCCACCCTCTAAAGAAATAGAATCCTGGACCTCCCTGGTGGCTCAGGGGGTTAAATCTCAGCACTATCAAGCTATCAACAGCCACTGCAGCATGAGTTTGATCCTCAGCCAGGGAGCTGACCCACATGGCGCAGCAGACCTCTCCTGTCTCTCCCGCTGCTCCCCTCAGCAGTGTGTCTCAGTAGATCCACCTGTTCTGCTTCCCACTCTGTGGTGACTCCTCTCACAACCCACCCCCCATACCGCTGGCCTACACCCCAGTTCTTGTATGCATAAATAAATAAATCTTTAAAAAATAGAAATAGAATCCTTTTTCCAACCTAAATTTAAGGTGAAATACCAAATCTTGGTATACTAAGCCATAAAGGGGGCTTCTGTGTCTGCTCCCAGAAGAAGGGGAAGGGAGGCCATTAATAGCCCAGCCCTCTTGTCCTTGCCCTTGTTGATTAAGGAAATACGTAAGGGGCAGGGATCCTCTGAAGCAGGGCTCAGGGCACAAGGAACCCTTTACAACACTGCAGTTTGTGAATTACTAGAAATATGATGATTCCAATTCTGCCGGTTGATTGCATTGCCTCATTATGTGTGCACTTTTAAATTTCTTTCTGTTTTGTTTTTTAATGTATGCAGCTTTCACTCTACACTGTCCCTGAGGGTCAATCTAAATATGTGGAGGAGCCAAGGACCCAACTTGAAGAAAACATCTCACATTTCCGACGTTATTGTGAGCCATATACAAGTTGGTGTCAGGTATAGTTCTTCTGAAAATGGGGTGAATACATTTCTTTTCAGAGTCGGTAGTGAGAATTCTCTAATGGTCACATGTGTTCAGAAAAAGGCGTGCCAAAGGAGACAGCTTACGAGTGCCTGACTTAGAGTGTTCATCAGTGCCATTTCTGGGGAGTGGGGTGGGGGGAGGCAGAGAACCCTAACTTCCTCATGGCCACTGTTGGCATAGCTGCAGACAGAAAGCTCCTCCCATTGGGCAGTGTGTGGCACCTTGGCTGGAGCGCAAAGGCTGGGGAATATCTCATTGGCCAAAGCTATAAGAGCATTATTGTCCAAGAAGGAGAGGAGATAGGGCAGAAACTTTAGCAGGAGGAGGACACAATGTAAACATTCATATGAGATTGGGAGTCTTTCTCCCCCCCAGAGATTCAACAAACCAGACTCACTGAAAACAGGAATGGAGAGAGAGCATTTGAATGCTGCTGAAATGGGAGGGTGGGCACTAGAAGGGTGGGGCTACGTATTTGAGCACTGAACTATTTGTCCCAAGGACCAAACAACTACACAGACAGATTGGCTCCTGTCACTGCTCAGATTTTAGGTCAGGCATTTATCGTCATTGCATTTCTGTGATTTTTAACATCTAAAACTGAGGTTTATGATCTACACAGTGATTTTATGGGCTTTGATACATACATTTGCCATACTTGATCTTGATTTTGAAAATCGATGACAAATTAGTAAAAAATGATATAACTATGGTGTAGGTTTACTTTGTTTGACATTTACAAATTTAGTTTACATCTGGAACTTGTTTTAAAGTTTTATTTCCACCATCTATGCCATTGCTGAACTTTTATTCACCAATTTAGAAAGAAAATAGTAAGACTAGGCTATTATACTTCAGTATCATAATAATATTATTGAGTTATGAAATACCTAAAGACCTTATACATAATGTATTATAAAACGCTTAGAATTTATCCTCTTGCTCTAGAAGATTTTAAAACCATCTGCTGGTGGTTAAGATAAGGTCAGCAATTGTCCAAATATTTTTGTATCATGTAAGCATGTTTACTGTTATTTTTCCTTTTTTTGATTATAAAAGTATTTGACTTTTAACTTTCAAGCTAAGGTTGTTTTTATTTTTTCACAATTTTTCCTCTGTGCACGGTACTCCTGTAATGCCTCTCTACATGAGAGAATCATTATCAAATGTTTATTTGTAGTATTCTAAATAAAAAGGCTTTCTTGTGATTACAGTGTTTTTATTTTCCTAGAGTGACGTTTTCATGAGTGGAAATAGTTCTGATTCTTGCCTCCTTTCTCAGACCAGCAGTTTCAAGCCCCTTTCTTCGAGAATGAATTTAATTTTTCTTCATAGTGAAAAGATTATGCTAGCAAAAGAAGAGAGTTGTCACTCTAGACATTGAACTATAGTTTTTCTTTTTTTTTTATGAACAGAGAAAACCTCAATGGATTTTCATGATGTAGTGTTCAGTTTATGTTCTTTATGTATTCTCCCAAATTCAGCATTTATTATTTGGGGCCACTTAAAACTGTTAGTCTGGCTTGAGCTGAACTCAATACAGCAAATCCCTTTCCAAGTGGCAACTGGGTCTGCTCCCTTCTGCTACCCAAGGGTCTCTTTCCCATTTCCACTGTAAACATTTTGAAGGTGGGACCTCCTAGCTGGTCCCTTGTTTCCTCTTGGATCACCTGGTACTCATGTACAAAGCCTTTTTATTGTTGTTAAGAGAGTGTTAACATTTCATTTGCTTCAGCATTGGGGTATGTGGCTCTTCAAACAGATATAGACTCCTTTGTCTCTTAAAGCCGGTTGTTCTTGCTTCATTCAACTGGGCAGTTTTCAGATAGAGGCTCTAAAATCATGGCAAGGCAGGAAATAGATTTACTGGCCGTGAATGACAGATTGGAACTCACGGGAAAGGATCGTCACTTTCAATATCAAGGGGTTGATTTTATAGTCTTTTGTCTTTGATTTTTAAAGAAGAATGAAAAGGCTGGGTCGTTGAAACTGCTCTACTTGAAATCTGTTTCCTGTGGCAGTAGTAAGCTGTTCTGCTGAGCCATTTGTAGTGAAGGGGAAATTACAAAGGAAAAAAAGACCCAGATAGACAGTTGATCCCTTTGCTCAAAAAGTGTTCATAACTTGATAATTTATTCAGTAAAGATATAGTTGATACTTGAACAGTGTGAGGTATGGGGCCCCCGATCCCCCCATGTAGTCAGAAATCCTCTTATGAAACTTTTGACTCCCCAAGAACTTAAACTGCTTAAATATTGATAACAGGGATAGTCAATTGACCTATACTTTTTATGTTCTATGTTTTATACACTATAATTTTAAAGGACACTACTGCAGAAATGTTATTAAGAAAGCCGTAAGGCTGAGAAAACTCAATGCTGCACTGTATTTATTGAAAAGTATCTGCATGTAAGTGAAGCCACACAGTTGAAACCTGTGTTGTTCAGTGGTCAACTGTATCTTTATCTTTCTAATCAGCAAATCCCAACTCATTCATTTTCTTGTCCTTTTTTAAGGAAATGTACTCCCAAACTAAACCCAAGATGCAAAGTTTGTTTCAACTGGGCTTAGGTAAGTTGATTTTTAACTGGACATATTTGGTTTCTTTGTTAACAGTGAACTCTTTAACTGGGGTGCTGTGGGTGGGCCTTAGGAGATTTGTGAATTCCTTGAAATTGCATGCAGAATTTCAGAGCTCTGTGAATTTTCCTGGAATAAGGAACAAATGATTCCAGGTTTCAGAGGATTGGTGTGCTCCCACAGTGGGGTGTATCTGTGAGAACATTAGCATTGCTGGGCTAACAATTGCAGATAAACTGGGCTTTAATTTTTTTCCTATCTCCAGGTGCAGTGTCCCCAACACCAACTCACCAGTAGGTTTCAGAATCAGGATAGCTCATTTGCACGGCTATTAATCCATGCTACAGAAGTTTAGAGGCAGGATGGGACTGGATCTGTGTGCCTGCAAATGGTCTTGATTGCATAATTAGTAGTGTTCTGACTTTTTTTTTTCCCACTTGGCTTTTATTGTCTTTGATTGTTTTTCACATGCCATTATCCCATACACTCATAAACTGGGTTCACAGTCTATGTTCTGATTAATCTCAGGAACTGATAAATGGATAGACATTGATCATATTTCATTCCCCTTCATGGGCATTTCAGCAAATCAAAATCTTTTTTCACAAATGTTTGTTTCCACGATGAACTAGAATGAATATGAGTTCAGTTTATTTCTTTGCAAATATGATTATATTGTGTTGATACATAATACCCCTGAGACTACCAGATAACTTTTTCATTTGATGATATATTAGTAGCCTACCAGTTCTTTCAATTGTGCATAGATGTTAGTAACATGTGAATTTTATTAATTTTATAAATACTATTGCAAGGTAATAGTCTGTGTGCCAAAATATTAATATAGTAATTTTTATAATAACCCTAACTATTTAAGAACTTTACACCTTCATTTTTCATCTGAAGAATCTAAAGAATTCCTGATCTCTTACCTGTGCATGTGTAACTGAGGGGTCTCTTCGTTGTCACCCATCATTTCCCATTGTGTCATAGTGGTAGGCGTTATATTCAATATGTGTTTTTTCTTCTCTTGGACTTGTGGCTATTACAAAGCCTCTTAAGAAGAAACATTCTATGAGTTGTGTTGTTTGCCAAGGCGATCAGTCCATTTCCCAGCAGTCACAGCCAAAGTATGTTACCAGAAAGTGGGCTTTAGCTGCAGTGCAGTCTTACAGCTTATCTTCTTTCCCATTTCTTTGTGATTCACCCACTTCAGCTCAGCTCACTAAAGCTACTGGGTATCCATCTGTCAACTGTTCTGTGTGCATATCTAGAGTTGAAAATACCATGTTGGCAGCAAAAATAAAGGAAAATAGGAAATGACCTTAAAGGTCCCAGACAGAGAATAGGAAGTGAAAACGGGTTTAAAGGCAAAATAAGTAACAGGCCAGACAGGAATTAGTGTCAGCAATGCAAGCCCTCGAGTAATATTTTAAATGATCACCGTTTTCCTCAAAGAACCCAGGGAGAGCAAAACTGGCATGTGCCTGGTATTATTGGGGGGAGAATTACTGAGTTTTCCAGTTAGTTCAGCTCTATGTACATTTGTTAAGGCGTTGATGATCGTGTCGGGCACTGATGCTAGCACAACATAAAGGTAGACACACCCCACTCATGGACGGTGCAGAGGGAGGAGACTAGTTCAGTAGAGCTTGGGGAGATGGGAGCAGTCAGGGAAATGTTTCAAAGGTGAATCTTTTTTTTTTTTTTTAAAGATTTATTTATTTATACATACAAGCTGGGGTACAGGCCAGAGGCGTGGGGCGGCGAGAGGGTTCACCAGAGACAGAGTGGGGAGCAGAACAGGCAGATCAGAAACACACTGCTGAGGGGAGCAGCGGGCGAGGCAGGAGAGGTCTGCCGCACCATGTGGGATCCTCCCCGGCCGGGCGTTGAACTCGCGTCACCGCTGCCGACAGCTCCACAGTGCAGCGCTTAACCGCTGCGCCACCGGGGAGGCCCTCAAAGGTGAATCTTGAGGGAACAGTTTGTTATATAAAAACATGGGGTCGAGACTTGGGCAGCATTGTACACAAGGCATAGAACATGACCAAGTCTTAGAGGGGGTAACTCAGTGTTAAGTGTGCAGATTGGGTGTCCTAAAGATGAGCTAGAGAGAGAGAGAGGAGAAAGACGTGAAGGCTTTTTGAGTCATGTCCTAGTTGACAGCTCCTAGCAGTGTTGTTAATAAATTCCATTGGGTGAACATATCCACTGTTACCACTGAGTGAAAATAATGTAGAACTCCAGGCAGGTCCCCCTTAAGGAGCTTCTAGTCTCTTTGAGACATGAAATACACCCCTGAATAATGAAACACAAGGTGCTGTAGAATTGGACACCCGTTGAAGGTAAAGGAAATAAATATGAGACTGGAGGAGGAAGAGCCATCTGGGCTGATTAGCATAAGAAATGCCTTTCTGAGGACCTAAGGCTTGAACTGGTGCATATTTGGTAGAATTGACTCAGAGGAGAGGAGAGTGTAGTTATCACTCTAATGAGGTCAGAAGGCACTTTCAGGCATAGCAAATGAGCTCATGTGTTGCGTTTATTTTTATTTATTTTGTCACCATCAACAGTTACTATTTCTTGCATATATTTGCATTACAAGTTCCTTCATTATCCAGATTTATTCTGTTTATGAATTCAAATAATGAGTTTAGGTGGCAAAGATACCTCCCTCCCTCCCCCTGAGTCTAATGCATTTGATTCCCAAGTTTCATAGAGCAGGCAGCAAAGCTTCATAGATTTATCCAAATCTATTCTGTTTCTGTGTTTGGGTAACAGCAATTTGGATAGCAAGAGATCCCTATATTTGTATTTTTACCATGTGAATAGTTATTGTCAGTAGATTGTCGACCAAGAGTGTTTGAAAATTGGATACCTACTATGTGAATGGTAAATCATGTTTATACATCACATAAATGTTATATATCAAAAGAATGTTGAAAAAGAGCATATTAACAGAAAACAAAGGATACATTGTTTGAAAAACATTTAATACTATATATACTAGTTGCATATAATTTTGTTTGTTTAATGAGCAATTTATGGAGCTGTTTTCCAATCCAATTCTGTTGCAGACAGCTATGATTATCTCCAAAATTCACCTCCTGGATTTTTTCCAAGACTAGGTGTTATTGGTTTTTCTGGCCTCATTGGACTCCTTTTGGCTAGAGGTAGGTACAATTTTGTGGGGTTTTTTTTTTAAATAGTTCATAAAGGAGAGATATATTTTTTGTTCTTTTCATTTACTAATTTTTAAAATTTTTTTAAAGATTTTACTTATTTATCCATATAAGAACTGGGGTATAGGCCAGAGGTGTGAGAGGGGTGTGTGTGAGAGGATTCACCAGAGACAGAGTAGGGAGCAGAACAGGCAGATTGACTGAAGTACACTCTGAGGGGAGCAGAGGGCGAGACAGGAGAGGTCTGCTGCGTCATGTGGCAATCTCCCTGGCGAGGAATCGAACTTGTGCTGCAGTGGCTGCGGATAGCTTCATAGGTTGAGATTTAAACCGTCGCGCCACTAGGGAGGCCCTTCACTTACCAGTTTTCAGGATAATGAATTATTTCCTGGATATGGCCTTTTAATATGTACTGATATTGTTTTTTCCTCCAGTATATTTGATTTGAAGCAGATGTAGATATTATAAAAAGAAAAATAATGAAATTTTATACTCTTGGTTAGAAGAAAGAAATTAGTTATCCTTTATAGTTCATTTACTTGATAAAATAAATCTCTGTCGCTCTTTGGTACAGGAAAGCAAATTTTCGTTAACTAGTCTATCACACCTGAGAAATTGTTTCTGAATGTTTCATTGAGATCAGACTGTTAGAGTAAATAAAATAGTGCTAGCATAGAGGTTTTATTCTTGATGTATCCTGGCTTCAGTCAGTGATGATATAAAAACTTTAACATTACTTGAAAGCTAATGGGTGTCAACCTAAAAATATTAATATGCTATACTGATAGATTACAGAATATTTATAAGAAATAAAGGATGGGGGCCTCCCTGGTGGCACAACGGGTTAAGTGCAGCACTGTGGAGCTGTTGGCAGCTGCGGCGTGAGTTTGATGCCCGGCTGGGGAGATTCCCACATGGCGCAGCAAACCTCTTCTGCCTCGTCCGCTGCTCCTCTCAACAGTGTACTTCAGTCAATCTGCCTGTCCTGCTCCCCCCTCTGTCTCTGGTGAACCTTCTCACCACCCCACACCTCTGGCCTGTACCCCAGCTTGTATGTATAAATAAATAGATCTTTAAAAAAGAAAAAGAAAAAGAAAAGAAATAAAGGATGGTCTTTTCACAAACCTTTCCCTTTGAAAAGCAGCAGTGGCTGCTCTTGTGTCTGTGAAAGCGTTGTCTTCTTTCCTTTTCCTAACAAACCTGTTCTTTTAAAATGTAAAGAAAAGAAAGAAAGAATGATAAAATATTTCAGTATAAAGAAGTTGTGTGCTACTTGAAGTTTCCCTGATTATAAAATAAATGTTTATGTTATGAAATTCAGACTTTACAAAAATTCCTAGTTTATGAATCCTGTATTCAGATCCCCATAAAAGAGAATTACAGAGACTAGTTGGTACCCCCCAATTTTCAAAACCTTTTCTGTACTTGCCTTAACCATTATTTAAGAACCTGGAGAAACACTGCCTCACCTGTAACTGTGGAATGAACTCCTGTCATAGCCTCAGTGCGTTCCTCCTGTCATAGTGCATAAGAATTAAATTTAGGGTTCATTTTTACTAATCCACTTGCAGACTAGTTGAAGCACCTCCCCCCACCCCAACTACTTCTCCCTTCTTTTTCTACAAAGCTCTTCAGAAAAGCGTTCCTGTCTGATTTAGATAGTGTCCGGAACTCACGAAGATCCCCGAGCCAAGGTGTTGGAATCTTGGCTAGCGTAAGGAGCCAGGAATGGGAAATCAAATGAGTTGAGCTTCTCCCCGCCCTGTCCATGGTTAAGCCATGTGGGAGGATCTTGCAGCCCTAAAGAACGCTCCCTGAGTCTGGGCATAGGTTTATCCCCCTGCACGTCCTCTGGGGTGCCCATCTAAGGAGGGTCCCGTTCTCTTCTTTTTGTTTGCTTGTTTATTCATTCCTCTCTTTTTCCTTTTCCTGGGCGTGCTCAGTAGGTTAAAATAATTTACAACTTTAATTCTTTTTCAAAAAAGTACAGGCACACACACTCATGAGCCCATCAGCAACTGGCCTTTTCTCAAGGGCTCTGGGGTGGAAGGGGCCGAGGTAAACATCTTTGGGGATTTGTCTGTTTAAAGTGTAACCCAATAAGCAGCAGTTCCTTTATTCTAGCTATGGAAGTGTTAGTCGCACGCACTGTGCTAGCATCTCTGCGGGTCCATGTCCAAAACCCTGTGGAGACTATTTCTGCCATCAAGTGCATTCCTAGTGTATTCTCCTTTTCACTCTCTACCAGTCTTCTTGACCTCATTCTCTGGTTTCTCCCGGCTCTCCACCTGCTGTCTGTGCTGTCGAGACCCTCCCTGCCAGAGCGCTGCAGTCTGGACTGGGACTCACACAGCTGTTGGGTTGAAATGTGGCTCTTTTGGTTTGGAGTCCCCTTTTCCAAGTTCCTTGTCATCTCCTTAGTTGTTGAACTACATATTTAAGTCACTCTCATAAAATGCCTATGTTGGAGGTGAAGTTTCCAAGTCTTTGCGAATCTGAAAATGGCTTTCTGCCGTGACACTCAGGCTAGCCATGGGGTTGGTGTTCCGGCAGCGGTCTGAAGGCTGTGTCTTCTTGCATCCGGTGTTGTAGGCGTTTGGATGCTTGTTTCTGAAATGTTTTTTTTTTTTTCTTTCTGGAAACTTTGAGGATTGTCTTTCCCCCTGCCCCCAGTTTTATTGAGAAACACTTGCCATATGTCACCATACAAGTTCAAGGCATACAGCAGGATGGTTTGATTCACATATATGTGAAATGATGGCCACAGTAGGTTCCGCTAACATTCATCGTCTCGTGTAGATACAGTAAAAGAAAGGAGAAGACTTTCTTCTTGTCATGAGACCTCTCAGAATTACTCGCTTAACAGCCTTTCCATAGCTCATGCAGCAGGCTCAGCTGTAGCCAGTGTGTGTGGGGCTGTGACTACATGTAGGTGTTTCTTTCTTTCTTTGGGCATTTTGGTGACTCGCAGCCTTCAGCTATAGGAAGAGGTCTATCTTGTATTTCTCTGAAAATTTTTCCTTCCTGGATTAATTAGCAATCAAGTCATTTAAACTGACCATCTCTTTTATATTTTCTTAATTACTTTATTTTTAAATTTCTTTTGAATTTTTTTACTTTAGAACTCTCTCTTGTTCTCTGAATGTTCCCTTTTCATTGGACTCTTTTATTCATTCTTTTAGTGTGGCAACTTCTTGAATTTATTGGATAATACATTTTGTGTTGAACTTCTGTTTCCCTGGGGTCATTTCTTCCTGGCTTGTCTTGATCTTATATGACAGACTATTCTCGAATGCCTGCTAAACCTTGGTTGTACGGTCACATTTCAGAAAGAGGCCATTGAAATGCAGAAAAGAACTTTTTGTGCATAGGTGAGGCTTGTTGACAGGTTGGTTCTACCTCAGGTGAGCCTGACAGGAGCGCACCTCGTGGGGGCAACTGCACCCAGTGCCCATGTGAGGTGGCTGTACTCTTGGGCACTAACACACATGTGCTCACAGTGCTGTCTTTGGTTCGCCGAAAATCCATGACATTTCTTTACAAATGATCTCCCTCCCCACACCCCACACCCCGCTCATAAAATTTGGCCTAGAGAGATTGCCTGGCCACTGGCAGTTTTGTACTGGGATGGCATGGAGCAAGGAGAGGGTCGCCTAGTCCACGCATGGGACTTGATGTGTCCCTCTCTTGCTTCCAGGTTGTTCTCTCAGTCCTCCGTAGTACTTGCCATCTCTGTGCTGCTTGAGGACATGCTACTCTCTTCTCTAGAGTTCCAGGCTGTGTGTCCTCTTGCTTGCCTCCACTCTCCCTTTTCTGAAAACTGGTTGACACTTCTCAGTGCCAATGTTCCCGCCACACACTTTTTCTTCATCGGGGGTTTATTATCTATATTTTATTCTCTTCATGGGGTTACTTTTCATGGGCTGTTAGGAAGGAGAAGAAGGGAATGCTTTGCTCAATATTTAAGTAGGAAGCCAGTTTACTATAAAAGGCCATAAGCCTTAGAAATCAAAATAATGTGTGGTTTTCCTTCAAAACAGTCTATTTTCCTGCTCCCTTAGAAATGGTGGTTTTCCACATGCCATTCGCAGCAACATGGATGGAGCTAGAAGGGATCATGATCAGTGAAATAAGCCAGAAAGAAAGAGAAAAATATCGAATGGTTTCACTTATAACAGGAATATAGGGGAGCTAAATAAGAAAGCGACATTCAGCAGGGGAGGAGGGGAGGGTAAGGGCTCAAGAGAGGAAAGAGGGGAGCACGGGGGACTATGGTGATGGCTCCACGGGTGAACAGGTGGTGGGTAACCTATGGGGAACACACAATAATGTAAAAGATATGAATAACAAAAGTAAATAAATAAAATATTTACCAAAAAAAAAAAAAGACTAGATGCACGGGGAAAAAAAAAGAAATGATGGTTTTCTTAAAAACATTGTGCTACTGCACGAAGCCAGTCACCACGCCCACATGATGTAACCCCATGACATAAAATGTCCCAGAAGGAAGACCCGAAGAGATAGAAGGCAGCTTGGTGTTTCCCTTGGCTGGGGGTGAGGGAATTGGGGGTGACTCTAATGAACGTGGACTTTCTTTTTGAGTCATGAACATGCTCCGAAATGGAGTGTGGTGGTGGTTGCACAGCTCTGTGAGCGCGCTAATAGCCACTGTACGCTGTAAACGGGTGAGTTGTGTGAATTCTATTGCAATGAAATGGCGGTTCTTTCTGGTGCCTAGGCTATCATATCACTGACATTCTCTGTCAGTCTAGAACCAAAAAAGTCTTATTTAGTGTTAAATGTACAAAATAATTTGTGATGGTGAGGATAATGAATCTGACGGTCTCTACAACCCTTTATTTAATAGGTT
This sequence comes from Scalopus aquaticus, assembly GCA_004024925.1. Taxonomy (NCBI): domain Eukaryota; kingdom Metazoa; phylum Chordata; class Mammalia; order Eulipotyphla; family Talpidae; genus Scalopus; species Scalopus aquaticus. Next base: position 20,973 of record PVIJ01007388.1, on the reverse strand, counting down.
CAAAAATAAAGAAGCTGGTGTATCCACCTAGTTTCATGGGATTAGCTGCCTCTATTTATTATCCACAACAAGCCATCGTATTTCTCCAGGTAAGTTAGACCCGGTGAGCGAAGATGCTTCTCATTCTTCATTATGTAGGTATGAAGTTTACTGCTTAATTTCAGTTGGCAAATTCTGTAATACCAGACTAAAATTCCTTTGCACATATTGATGAGCTACAGCAAATTCTACTCAGTTCTGGCCCTCCTTCCAATAATGTCAGTATTCAGAGAATGCATGCTAATTTGAATATTAAAAACATTTAAGAGGCCCTTTTTTGGTATGTTTACATTGACTAGAGACTCAACCCCAAAGCTGATAGTTATGAATCTTTCTCAGTGTGTGCAGATCTAGTCGCAACCTGCCCTCCTCAGAGTTGTACGCACTTGCTGTTCCATGGCCCTCCTCGCTTTCTCACTGGCCCAGGCGCTAGCCCTGCTTTCCTTGCTGGGGACTTTGGGGAGTGCAGTCCCCTCTGCTGTGCCAGGAACACCCTTCTTGGGGCTCTCAGCTGGCTATTCCTTTCTTACCCTTCAGGCCTCAGCCTGACAGTGGCAGGCAACATGGGTACAGCTATTGTCTTCTTTGCTCCAGCTGCTGTCACAAAGTACCACAGACTGGGGGCTTAAACAGCAGAAGTTTATTTTCTCACAGTTTTAGAGGCTGGAAGGCCAAGATTGAGGTGTTGGCATGTTGGTTTCTCCTGAGGCCTCTCCTTGATTTACAGAGCACTGCCTCATTGCCGTGTCCTCACGAGGCCTTCTCACGGTGCACACACACCCCTCATATCTCGTCCTTGTCGTGTAAGGACACCAGTCATGTGGGATTGGAGCAGCACCCTTTTGACCTCCTGTAACCCTAAATTACCTCTGTAAAGACCCTCCCTCCAAATATAGTCACATTGTGGGTTCGAGCTTTTAATAGATGAATTTTGGGAGTACATCTTAGTCTGTAACAGCTGCACTAGCAGTTCTCAAAGTTGATCTCCTGGGAATTTGTTAGAAATGCAAATTCTCAGGTTTTGACCCAGACCTACTGACTCAGACACTCGGGGTGATGGCCAGCGATCTGTGTTTCAGCCAGCCCTCCAGGGGATTTTCATGCCCACGATGTTTGTGAACCACTGATGTAAACTAGACTTCCTCGGGGCAGTGATGTCTGGATTTGAGACTTGAGGTTTTAAGTCCTGGAAAGCTGTGGAGACAAGGACCCAGGTGCCAGAGCTGCCGTATCCCAGGAGACTTGGTCTGGGAGGAGCAGCATTGCAGTCTGCAGAGTGGGGCCCTAGTTCCCTGCCTTCCCTGTGTAAGGATTGGCTCTAGATTCCTGCAGTGGCCTGCAGTCGTGGTGGGAGTTCTGTGGCTCCAGCTGTGGGAAATCAGTGACTTTTGCCACAACTGCCAGTAAGATCATTCTAGTATGGGCTTGACATTGTTTATAGCAGTCCTAGAGGCAGATAGTTAATGTGTTTCTGTGCCTGCTTCAGCCCCAGCTCAGAAAAGTGAATCACATCTGCCTGCCCTAGATCATACAAATAATTAAGCATCATCTCAGTCTGTTCTGGCTGGAACAATAACTGGATGGGGAGCGGAGAGGTGAGCTTCGCTCCTGGGTGAGGAGCTTCTGTGGCTTCCTCCAGAGTCGAGTTTGTTTTATCTTGTATTCCACAACATAGGTTGCAGAGGATCTTTTGTACTCACAGCCAAGATAGTGGGGTGCAAGTCTGAGTTGCAGTCTCATTTATTTTGAAGTCCATGAATAGAAGTTTTTTTTTTTTATTTTATACCTAGAGTAAGCCAAAGAAAAAAATGACGATTTTCACTAGACATAAAACACCAGTGGATCTGTTTGGGATAACAAAACAAGTTCTGGAAATGGAAAATGGTAATGGTTACATAATATTGTAGGTCGTACTTGATGCCACTGAATTGTGTACCTTAAAAATGGGTAAAATGGGAAATTTTATGTTATCTACATTTTTGTCATAATAAAACAAAATAAGCATCAGTGATTGAGATTTTTTTGGTATTGCTTTAGTGTCATTTAGCTCTTTTTTCACAGTTTTTTTTAACAAATACCATGACAGTGGACAGGCCACGTACTTGCTTATGTTCTGTTTTCTGTTTAATAGTATGTGGATAAAAGTACTGTAAACAATTAAAACCTTAGCTGGTAAATGTTATCGTCTCATAAATTTAAAACACAGAGAACAGTGCCATATATGTGGCAAATGCTTAGTATGTCTATCAATGGGCCCAGGAATCACAGCATATTTTAACAACCAGTTAGGGAGTTACTGAGTTACCCTTGGTCTCTGCCATGCGTGCAGGAGGTGTACATGTTATTAAACTTTTGTTTTTCTCCCGCTAATCTGTCTTTTATTACAGGGATATCTCAACCAAGAGCCAGAAGAATGATGAAAAAATTATTTTTCCTCTCCTATACTTATAAATGATGTATTTTTAAACAGTGTGGGAAAATTATGCATCTATAACATTAACTTCTAGTCTTAGTACATAAGGAAATATATTGGCTGAATATGTGTGAGTACAGGATGCTACTGCTCATAATCAAATTTATTTTAATTCTGCAATTTTTTTATTCTACACAAACTAGGTTTTGTTAGGGAAATTCCTTGAATGAAAAATAGAAACTGATGGGTGGACAAACATTTTAAAAATGGTGATGAAAATTGTAACTCATTGCCAGCTTGTGGATGGCATCTACATTGGTTCACCTATTTTTCACCAAAGCCCCTGAAAGTGAAGGACTTATTTTCAACTTGGAAGAAGTTGACTTGGTAGGCGGTTAGGTGAGAAACTTTGATTCTGTCTGGTTTTCAGGAATTTCTCACATCAGCAATGACCTACATTTTCCCCCTTAAAATTGTGAAAGATACACACCTGTAAATTATGACAAATTATTTTAAAAAATACTCTATACAGCAAACATTTTTTCTTCTTACTCTAACACCCTTTTCTGTCTTTATTTGCTTATATTGCACGGTTTCAATGTGTATGTCTCAAAACTTCTGTGTTCATAAAATGTGTAAGTACAGTTGTTTTGGATGTAGGAAAGAAGAAAAGTCTCTTCCTTGCCAGTCATGTATGGAATAGTAATAGTTCTTTTATATTTTATTTCAAGGTCAGTGGAGAGAAATTATATGACTGGGGTTTACTTGGATACATAGCCATAGAAGATTTATGGAAGGAGAACTTTCAAAAGGTGAGAAAGATCATTTTCATTATCCTCCCTTTGGTTTAAATATGTATTTTCTTTAGGGTTTGTTCTTGCTAACCTATTGCTTGGTCTTGCTTTTTCTATTTGTTTTTCGTTGTGCCTCTGGCTCAGATTCTCCGATGGCCGATGGCCGTTAGAGGAACAATAGAACTTGTGTGCATTTGGTTATTATCAGCAGGGCTAAATAAGCGGTGGCCATAAAATGCATTCCACAGCACTTCCACTGTACTGTATTTATAATTTGCTCAAACTGTAGCATATTATTTGAAAGTTTTATCAAAACTGGATTCAAAGGGGACATACTCTGCTCCCAGAAAAAAGACAACCAGGACTCCTGCTCTTGCTGTTTCACTTGTCACAGGCTCCTCCGTTCGTTCCTTCAGCAGTGCTATATCAGTTCTTGGCCCAGCCAGGGACGCCCAGCCACCAGCAGCACAGGGAGGAGGTTGCGTAATCGTAAGGATGTGTCATCTTCCATCTTCTAGCAGCCACACAGCTGATTGAATGCTGCATGTTTGCTGGAACATTCTCTTTCCCCTGATAAGGAAAAATGCAGAACAAGGCCCCATATCTCTTTCAAGCACTCAGAGGCACAGCTCACTAAAGAATAATTAGGGTTTTATATCAACATACCTTCTATATCATAGATTCAAGGAAGTTCATTTTGATTCTGGCCATTTCAAGTAAAATTACTCTTTCCAGAATTTTTTTTTTAAATAATCTCTTGAACCTTAATATATATATTTTTTTTAAAGATTTATTTTTTATTTATACATACAAGCTGGGGTACAGGCCAGAGGCATGGGGCGGCGAGAGGGTTCACCAGAGACAGAGTGGGGAGCAGAACAGGCAGATCAGAAATACACTGCTGAGGGGAGCAGCGGGCGAGGCAGGAGAGGTCTGCCGCGCCATGTGGGATTCTCCCTGGCCGGGTGTCGAACTCGCGTCGCCGCTGCCGACAGCTCCACAGCGCAGCGCTTAACCGCTGCGCCACCGGGGAGGCCTCTTTCCAGAATTTTTGAACTGGAATTTGGAAATAACATTATAGAATAAATTATAAGCTCGCCGCACTGTTTACATCAACAATCTTCCAGTGAAATATTGCCTAATTTTGTACTGGTATTTCTAAAGGAACTCCTCTCTGTTGAGCCTGTTTAAACTAGCTCTTGAGTAGAAAGTTCTATATTAACATCAGGTGCCCTTTGGCAGTCTCTTAAAGAAGAAACACTCATACTTTTATTTTCGTTTCTCTGACATTTTCTTTGGAAGGTTTCTTTCCTGTTTAAAAAATTCCATTAAGTCCACACTGAATTTTATAAGGGAAAGGAAATAGAATGTCAGGACAGTGATCCACAGCCTCAACAGCCTGGAGAGGAAGGGGGAAATGAAACTCAGCCTCAGCGCGGGGTGTGCTGACTGCTGGTACCGCCGATGGGGGATCCCCTGGGACCTGAGTGCGCGCTGTGCCCTGTGGTGTTGGGCAGACACAGCCACACCAAAGCCAGTGGGGGGTCCCCCCCACTGAGCTTCTCATTTAGAAATAGTTTCTCTGCTTTGAGAATTCTGCCCCAGCGTAGAAAGGGACTGTGATTGGAATGCAGGTTCAACAGGCCAGCATTTTGTGGGTATTTGAGAACATTAGATATCAAAACTACTCAAATTTATATGCAGATCTTTGGGGAATGACATGGTTAAGATGTCTGCATTTATTTCTATGCCCTTGCCTTCTTCAGAATCATTGAAAACTTAGTATTCCATTTGCTGTCAAAGCATAATTTTCCTAACAATTGTCTGTTCTCAATAGAAGGCAGTAAAATTGATGTTGACTACTTAAACATTTAGCATAACTTTTAAATGAAAAATAGGAGAAAGCCCTATTAATTCAAGATTCGATATACTTAGTTCTCAGGAATTATTTGATAGCAAAGTGTCATTGTTTGAGTGCCCCGCCCCTGTCTTGTTGGATTTTTTGGATTTCAGTGTAAACCCTGTAACAGTAACCTTTCAGAACCCCAGAATGGTCCTTTCAAGGAAACTGGGTGATACTTCATGAAGGAGATTTTTGTTTCTTAGCTTGTTTGGAAATTAGTTTTCAAGTCAGTCTTTAATTACTAATCTCAATTAGGTGCAATCTAATTCATAATTACATATAATGATGTAACAGATGTACATGCTTTTTGATTGTGTATAATCAAAGAAATTTTGTGGACAGTATATTTAAAACAGGGCCCTGGAATTTTAAATGGTATAAATGATGGTTCAGTTCTCAATTATATTGTTTCTCATGGGGCTATATTATTCTCAAAGACTCTCAAAGTCAGTGGCATTTTGCTGCTGTACCACATTCCTTTTAGGAATAAATTCTCAATGTTCACACTGAGTCTAGTACTAGTAAAGTTTAGATGACATGGTCTTTTGGTTCTGTCATTGTTCAGTTCAAAGGAATTCATCTGTTTCAGCTAAACTGAACTCTTTGTCAGAACTGTGAAGCAAAGATGGGTGTGTCCACAAATATTGTCATCATAGAGTGGTCGCGGGTTTGATTTTTTTTTTTGAGATGAAAGGTTATATACATACATATTCTTTATATTAATATGTAGTGTTTAAAATCCAACAATATAATGACCACACATATAGCAGCCAACCATTCACCTTTAGAAATAGGAAATCACAAATGCCTTCCAAGTTCTCCATCGGCCCCTCTGTTGCCCCAGAAGGAACCCTATCTGAAATCTGTGTTTTTCATTCCCTTTATTTTTCTTTAAATGTCTCTTTTAGTTTAATCACCTAAGTATGTGTTCTAAGACACTGTAGTTGAGTTTGCTGCTTTTTGCCTTTATAACATAAATATATAAAATATAAATAAATATATAAAGTTGATATAGATGATGTATATATTGTTCTGCCACTTCTTTAGAGCCCATAATATTGTGTTTATGGCCCATGTATAGCTGTAGTTTGTTTCACTGCTGCAGAATTATGTCTTTGTGGGGAAATACTCATATTTATCGCTAATTGGGTGGTTTGCAGTCTATTGCTTTTACACACACAGTTGTAAGCATTTTTGTACATGTGTCATGGTTTATGAAGAGCTTTTCTAGGCCAAGATTCCTAATTCATAGGATCTGTACATCAGTTTTATTAGATAATGCCTAGTTGTTTTACAAAGTGGTGGTTTCCATTTTTTGCCAGCGTGGTAGCTTTAAAATATTTTTATCATTGTGATGTGTGTGTGGTTTCACTTTATTGCCCAATTTTTACTTTGAAAAAATGTCAGAAGTACTGAACAGTTGTAGGAATAGTATAACAAATATACCTTTGCTTAGATTCGCTGATTAACATTTTGCGGCATTTGCATCGTCTGTCTTTTTACACAGCACAGATGATATCACACACGTGTTTTATTTTTCTGAACCATTTGAATGTTGTAGCTATCATTATGCTTTGCACTCATATTTAATTCAGCAAGTATTTCCAAAGAACATGGACGTTTCCTTATATAATTACAATACCATAATCATACTCAGGAAAGTTAATATTTCATCATTTACATAAATATTGCATAACACACAGTCCATATTCAAGTGTCCCCACTTGCCCCAATAATGTGCTTCCCTTCAACTAGGTGAGTTATTTTAAGGCAAACGCTCTTGTAAGCATGATGTAGGACAAAAAGTAGAGCATTGGCAACCACTTTTCATGTAGCCCACCCCAGTACCAGTCCTCTCTCTCTCTCTCTCCAAAAAGACATACTTTCCTGACTTTTATAATAACTTCCTTGTCTTTCGTTACGGCTTTACCTCCTACATATTCATCCTTGTCATTTTAGTCTTGCCCATTATCTAACTTCATGCCTTTTAAGTCTTTTTTTCCTATGCCTTTTAAGACTTAATCTACAGGATCCCCTTCCATCCTTTTATGTTCCTTGCAATTTATGCTAACCTGCCGTGACCCTGCAGAAATTCCCGAGTGTACTGATTGCACACGTCATTACGATAGCACTGAACGTATTCCTTCCTTCTCTTTCTTTCTGTGGATTGGCAGCTGGACCCAGAGGCTGCTTAGCCAGATTGCTGTTTGATCGCTCCGCAAGGCTGTGGGTCTCAGCGGGCACATAAGTCTGGCCTTCACATTGCAGTGTTGGTGTTAGGTGCTGTCACTGTTCTATGTCTAGACCCGTTGATCCACTGGGAGTTGGAAAATGGTCATATTCCACTTCTGTCATTTCCTCTCCACATAAGAGCTGGAATACCTTAAGAAGGAGCCATTTCTCGTCGTTGCTATTTAGTTTACCCAGTTATAGTCATATAGAAAAGATAGCGTAAATGCTTAAGGTTTTTTTTCTTATTTATCTGGTTTGCCTCTCATTGCAAATAATGAAATGCTTCTCCTTATCATAGGGTCACCAAGTAAGTTTTTTGAAATACTGTGAGTTTGTAGATGTAAACATCCTTGATGTGCTCGAATGCTTTGTAGTTCTTATCCTTGTTAAAGTTCAAATTGTCCCATTGTAGAAGTTAACTCTGACTCCTTTAGATGCGACCAAGTAGCCTGCATCGCTTCCCTGCTCTCTGGCCTGGCAGGATTTCTCTGTGATTTTGATTTATATTTCCTCGATTACTATGAGATTCCATATCTTTTCACTTGTTGATTTTCTTCTTCCTGAAATGCCTGTTCGTGTCTTTTGCCATGTTTATGGGGAATTTGCCCCTTAGTTAGTGATTTATAAGGGTTCTTTATTTTTTACCCTAGATACTAATATTTTTGGATACATATTTGCAGCTGTTTCAGTTTGAGGCTTGTCTTTTCATTTTGAGTGTGTTTTGACTGTCATAAGTTCTTAACGTACTTGATTTGTCTGTCTTTTCCATTGCAGGTTTCATAATGTGACTCGAGGAGCTTTAATTAAAGCATGAAACTATTTATTGATTGTCCATTGCTAACCTGAAATCCTTTCAGAATTCTCCCAGCCCAAATAACAGGGATGGGGGCCGGATATGGGGGCCAGGCCACCACTCTTTTGGGGTAGTCTTGTTACCTAAACCCAGCAGTGTGCCCCAGTAACTGTCGTGTTTTCATTTTCACTAGTTAAAAACTCGTTTTTACTAGTTACTATCGAAGAATTGTAGAGTGTCTGTTAAAGGCCAATAACAACCAAAAAGGAAACAAAATTAGTAATACTTTAAAGGGCAGGAAAATACATAAAGAAATATAAACCTGTTAGTAATGTGAAAACTGAGTAGAACTGAGCTAAGCTTTTAATAGTTGCATTCAGGCCCTTGCTGGCTCAGCAGGAAAATGAAAGGGAAGCAGCAGCCACCACCCTGAGTAAATATGCCCTGCTCTCTTTCTTCATTCGAAATTCCTCAGCTTTATAAACACGTTCAAGTTCAACTGTTAAGTTGTGTGACTTGAAAATGATTGTCTTTGAAATAGGTTGGTCCCAGAAGGACAAATACTGTGTGATTTCACTTCCACTATCTAAAATAAAATAGTCCAGTTCATAGTGGCAGAGAGTAGAATGATGGTGGCCAGGGACTGGGGGAGGCAGAAGTGGGGAGCTGGTGTTCAGTGGGCAGAGTCTCAGTTATACAAGATGGATGAGTTCTCCAGATCTGTGGGGTGACATAGTGCCCGCAGGCAGCAACAGGCCTTACCCTTGAAAGCTGTCAAGAGGGAAAATCTCATGTTAAGTGTTCTTACCACAGTAAAATAAAATTAAGGGTAATGTGGTGGGTTTTCCAGAAAGCAAAATTTGTTCTGAATTTGTGCCCTTTTTCTAGTTTGTGCCATTTAAAATTCTAAGATGTAAAGGTACCAGGTGATGATTTTTTTTGTAAGCATCATTACTTAGCAAAATAAAAAGTTAGAAAACCTGCCCGGGGCGGGGTGGGTATGGAATGATCATCTCCTTTTTTGAAAAGCATATACTTGGTGTGAGAAAAAACAGACCGAGCAGGATCCCTTGGCCTGGCGGCATGAAGTGGACTTGCGCGGGGGCGAAGCCTAGCCTCCGGCTAGCCTTAACACCTGGGGAAATTGCTGCGGCCCTCTGGGAAACCGGGGTAGTGCCTCATGGGGCTGTTTTGAGGATCGAGTGAGTTTTGCCATGTGAGGAACACATAAAATGGACAGACTCTAGCACGTGATCACCATGACACGTCACGTGACACTGCACATTTTTACTTCTGCCTGAGCAGATCCAGTCTCCTGATAATAGAAAGTGGAACCAGAGGCTTTGCGGCCATTAGTCAAGAGACCTCCTATGTGTGTCTTAGTTTCCTGCTGCTGCCTTAACACATGACCCCATATTTACTGGCAAAAGTCATATTTATTATCAAATTTATTATCCTAGCCTCCGTAGGTCAGAAGTCTGGCACTAAATCACGGTGTCAGCAGGGCCGCGCTCCTTTCTGGAGGCTCCGGGGGGGGAATACTGGTCCTGCTCATTCCAGTTGTTGACAGAGTTCAGCTCCTTGCAGTTGTAGGAACAAGGTCTGTTTTGCTGGCTGTCAGCCAGGACTGTTCCCAGCTTCTAGAGGCTGCAGCGTTCCTTGGCTCACACTATTCTTCCTCCATCTTCAATGTAGGTCAAGTCCTCTTCATGTCCGATTTCTCTGACCCTGTCTTTTGCGACCCTCTTAGACCGTAGAAACCAATGCGATTTGTGGGCACCCACCCACATAATCCCTATTGTAAGGTCAGCTGATGAGCAGCTTTAATTCTAATGCTGCCTCGTCCCTGTAAGTGATACAACCACGGGTTCTGGGACTAGGATGCAGACATCTTACGGGGTGGAGCATTATCCTGCCTACACATCCAGTAAACTGAATTTCACTGGGGTCTTTAACAGGTCACTTTTCCTTACCGTTTGCTTCCACATCAAAAAAGTTAAGTGTCCTGCTGCATAGGATAGGTAATATTTATCAAGCACTTACTGTGAGCATGATCCTGAAGCTGAACTCTGCTCAGGAAGAGTCTGTAAGGCAGGTTCTATTACTATTTTGATTAAAATAAATGCCTCCATTTTCTGATAGAACTTAACATTCATGTTTGTGGGCACGGTAAGAAAATAAATTTTCTACAACAGCTTAGCCAAGTTGACACACGAAACTAACCACCAGGACTATTTCTCTAGTCCTGTGCTGTCCAATACCATAGCCATTCGCTTTTGAGGCCTTGAACTGTAGTTGGTCTGAATTCAGGTATGCTCTAAGTGTCAATTCACACCAGATTTAGAAGACAAGCTACAAATGGAAAGAATGTAAGCACTCTCATTGTTTTTATATTGCTGGATTCTTATATTTTTATATTGAAATTATCGTCTTTTAGATGTTGAGTTCAATAAAATGTATTATTCAAAAATCAGATACATGTTAAAATTAGATTGCAGGGAGAATGATTCATGAAAATAAAAACAATTTTCTGCCTTGTGATAGATTGTGAACTGCCTTTTGAAGTGAGAATGGTGGTGTCTGCTGAGAGATTTGGTGTGTGATACTGTGCACGCCTCGATGTTTATTTAGTGAGCTGTTCCACTGGGGTGTTTTGTTGCACTATAAGTGATATGTAACCAAATAAGAAAATTCTCCTAGCAGCAGACTTGTTTTCCCCAACCAGAAGAATGTTTTTATGTGCTCATTTTCTGAATTTTCCGGAAGATTAAAAAGCTTATGAATTTAGCATCTTTTACTTTTGAGATTGAGTTGCTGGTGAGTAGAGATAGAATAGACAAGGATTGCACTAGTTACTAGGCAAGCAGTATGTTTGGGTCACTCAGATCTACCATATATCTAAACGAGGCAGAGAGCCACAGGGTTTTATGCCACGCCTGGTTTTTCCGTGTGTTCATAGCACCTTCATGAGCCTCTTTTTCATTAATCACATGCCCTGGCTTTTTATCTTACACTCATCATATCTCTAGATTTTACCTCATTCTCTTTATTTATTCAACAAATGTCTAATACTCTGAACTTAGGAGACCCTAAGGATGTTGTGCCCTTGGGAAGCTTGCAGATTAGTGAAGGAGTCAAATGTGAAAGACGGAATTACACAAATCAGAGCGTGCATGGGTGCTATGAATGTGAATAAAAGGTCCTTGTCTAAGTTGAAGTGCAGGGGCAAGGGAAAGCCTTGATCTAAGGGATGAACAGCATGTGTCTAGGCAGAACCTGGGGTTGGGCAGTCTGGGTCAAGGGAGACATTTTGCAATGGTCTCAGCCCAGGAAGGAGCACGGCACTTTGGCTTCTGGGGCTGTGGCAGTGCTTATGTGTGTGACTGCGGGGAGGAGGATAAGGTGTACCCCTTCTGAGTCCTGTCGAATTCTGTCAGAATGTCAGGGAGACCCCTGGGGGTTGTATGATGATCAGCCTTATATGACCTTGTCCCCCAGGACTCCGTGGTCAAGATGTGGTGTGTAGATAGGGTCACCTTATAATTTATGTTGACATTCAAGGATATTCTTTAGCGTGAGGGAGACACACTATTAACCATGCTGGGCCAATCGGTATAAACCAGGAACACTTGGGCAAGTCAGGATTGCGTGATCACTGGGCTTCGGGACAGCTCTCAGCCAAGGTCACAGCATTACAGCCCCACTGCTGCTCAGCTGCAGCCTGGTGTTCTTCAGATTGCCACCTCGTGAGCGCTCAGACCCCTGGCACAGTCAGGCTTTGTTAGCATGTTTTCAAAATTAAAGTCTTACAGACATATAGGAAGGAAAGTAAGGCCTTCGACATTTAGCACATGGACTTTTCCCACTAGAAACTTTCCTACATCACTTCTCATGGATGACATGGCCTAATTATATGTTCCCAGATGACAGCCAGACAGAATGGGTGTGGTCCGATTATCCTCTTTCAGAGTAAACATGTTTTGTGAATCAGCCCCTATGGTGGATGGTACACAGAGCAGAGTGCCTGCAGGAAGCATTCTCAGAGCTGGAACACCCTCAGTAACAGTGGCAGTGGCATGGAGGAGGGAAGACATTTTTTTACTGTTGATTTGATTTTTTATAGAGTTAGCTATTTGGCCTAATCTGCATCATGAGGATAAATGGAGTTTTATTTCCTGCTCTCCTTGGGGACCCCTAGTAATTCCTTCAGTTTAGGGGAAAATGGGTCACTGCATTATAGTAATAATGTTTGCATTCAGTCAAATACTGAATTTTGAGAAGCTCCACTTTTCAAACTGCACTAATAATCTTACTTTGTTTTACAAGCCAGGAAATGTGAAGAACTCATCTGGAAATAAGTAGAATACTCCATACTCTGCCCGTTTTAATCAGGTAAAGACAAGAAAAAACTCTGATTATTTTCGACATTGTTAGCACCAATTGAAATGACTCATCTTTGATTGTTTTAATTGAATGAATTATGGCCATTTCAACTTGAAACATAAGGGTTAGGAGGATATTCATTCCATCTTGAACTTGTAGGCCTCAGTGCCATTACTTATTTAGTTGCTTTTGTTCCTGAGAAGTACCTGGTTTTTTTTGACATGCTACAGCTGGACCGTTGGCATTTGTCCACCAGTTTATTTCAAACAATCAAAAGGTGCCATTGTTTCTTAGGGTTGTTTTTTCCCCCATAAACACCCCTTTCTTGTAAACACACTTGTATTCATCTAATCATCATTCAGTGGACATTTGTGGAATGCAGGACTATGTATATGAAGATTATATAGAGGAGATATTAAATGACATAGGGAATTCATAGATGTAATTAAAGATTTGAATAACCTGAGGCTAGAAGAATTGAGGCTATCAGAGGAAGTCAGAAAAATCATTGGGAGTTCTTCTGTTCTTATGATCAGTTGACTATTTTCATTTACTTGTTCAACACTACTTGTTTGAGTAGCTGCTAAATACAAAACATTATTATATTAATATTTGTGTAGATATGAAAAATGATTACTTGTGATTTCCTGGTAATTAGAAAATTATCCTGAATTTGAAAACAATCTAAGCATTGAACTATAGGAACATGGTTTATTTATGGCATATCTATAAAGAAGAATGTTATGTTTCAATATTTAATTGCATGGGAGCATGTGCAAAATTATTATTAATTTTGTTAAAGGGTAGTACAATACATTTCTAGCGGGAATAAAGACCAAGAAATAAAACAAAAATTTAAATTTATATCTTGAAGGTAGTAGGATTATGGATGATTTTTATATTTTTCATCTTTATAACTTTCAGAATTTTCTTATTAAATGTGAATTTTCTCTTACAATAAGACATTTTTAAAAATCAGTGTTATGTTGTTACATTCATTGTATGCCATGGATGCTATTTAAAATTCATGAAAATTCTAATTTTGAGTGTTTTCTTTCTCAAGTTATCTCTACATTTTTGGAGACCTGGTGAATCCTATAATCTTTCATTTGCGAGGGGTCATCTGCCCCAACCCCAGCCTCAAGCATAAATCCCTTGAAGCCTGGTGATTTCTCACTTCTCACTTCCACTAATAGGCCACTTACCCCACAGGGCAGCTATCTTTGGACAGTTTGTATTTTGAAGAAGTGGTTTCTTTACGCTAAGCAAAAATGGGTCTCTATGTAACTCCTGATCCTGCCTTGGGAGTCACAGAAAGCAAATCCAGTTCTTCTTCCATATCCCCAAGTCCATGGTGCTCAGATTTTGTTATACAAACAAATTACCTGGGGAGTCTGTTCAAAGGCAAAAGCCTATGCACCACCCCAGAATTGACATCTGTGGCGAGTGGGGCCAGATGAGCATTGGATGTGCTATTAAGAAGAGAGACCAGAGAGTGAGCATTCCAAAAGCCACACGTGTCCTGCAGGGGCTCTGCGCTGAATATGGTTGAATTTTGCTACAGGGAAAATGGAACGTGGAATAAGGTGAAACTAATAAATAGCCATTTCATTTTTCAAAAATATTCCAGGCCAGCGTTCTCCTTTCTGCATCACAACCTTGATTTCATTCTATTAAAAGTTTCTAGATTTCTTCATATGTTTAAATATAGATGCATATATACATCCATACATGCTTTTGGCTTTTTGGCAGAGTGAGATCCTATTTCTCATATTGTTTTACGCATACACTGAAAGCTCCATGAGGGCATATATTGCAGTTTTAATATCACACCTAAAAATTAACACTAACTTCTTAATATCTGACAGTATGCAGATTTCCCCGATTGACTTACTAGTAACTTTTTATAGTTGGTTTGTTTAAATCAGGATTGAAACAAGATCTGCCCATTGCTTTTGACTGGTAGGTCTCTTAAGTCCTTTTTAAACTGTAACAGTCCCTTCTTCCTCATTTTTCTCTTGCCCTCTATTTGCACTTTAGAAATTTACCAGTTTGGGTTGTGGTTGAGTATATCCATCTGTTTATCCATTCTGTTTATCTCTTGCTTCCTGTCTTATTTGCATTTCCATAAACTGATAATTGGAGCTGCAGACTTACTCAGATTTAGGTTCCGTTTTCTTATAAGAATGCTGCTTAGTGCTGTGTTGACAGAATGAGTGAACTAGTTTTTTTCACTTAATATACTGTGTACATCTTTCCCTGTCAGGACTCACAGACTTCTCATTGCTCCTTTAGCTGCTTAATTATTTCCTAGTGTGGACCACCATGATCTATTGAATCCTTATTAATATAAATTATTTCCATTTTGTAGTTTATAACAATGCAGTAAATATATTGAATTCTTAGAGAACTCAAAACAAATTAATAAGCTTAGATTAAAAGGTGGTAAGCTAGTTACTTACATGTTGAAGAATGTTTGGTTTTATATTAAAAGATGAAGTGAGTAATCACTGCTGGCTAAGATATTTATTAACCTAAGCATAATCATTACATATTAGGGAAAAGTAATCTGGCCTAGAATCGGTGTATCTTTGCTGTGTCTTTGGATCAATGTGTCCCATTCTAGGAGAGTGTGATGGTGTGACATGAGGAAAGGCACACACCAGCATGATGATTGTGATCGTGTTCTCTGGCAGACGAATGGGAATGTAGTTGCTTGATTTTTAGAAGGGGAGAGATGTGGTGTAGGTGTGTTTAGGCGTTTTTTGAACTGTTCATCTTTGTGTTTAATGATGGCTGGATACCTAGCCAGTTGAGAAGCTGAATGTAGTACTGATGGGTCACAAAACCTTTCTGGGTCTTCATTTACCCATCTGTAAGATGGAAATAATTATACCTTTATCTGACTCATTCTGATGCTCGTGGTCATTTAATGTAAATATTCAACATGGTTTTTCTATTCAAACCTAAAGAAATTTCACAAAATGCAAAATTTTAGAGTCATTTTTATTTTTTTCTTTCCTTTAGTTACAGGTAAACATTGGAAACTCCATAAAGTAAACCAATATTTCTGCAGAAAAAATGGCCAAGAAGTCATTATTGAATGTAGCAAATTGGCTTTCTTCAGGAAAATCTACACTAGGCCTCTTTGTTAATTTGAATGCTGCCGAACTACAAGCGGACTAACCTGAAATCCTTTCACCTAAAGATAATGTACAAGCCTTAGAACTTCTCGTTCTCATGTTGCTGTTTATATACATAATTAAAACTCTAAGTTAACAAAAAAGTTGTCCTGCTTTCTTTTTCTGATATGATATGACATTTTAAGCATATCTGGTGCCTGTGCGTGTGGTATGTAATTATGGTGTGTGTCCTGGGGTGTGCGTGTGTTTGTGTGTGTGTGTGTGTGTGTATACATACATGTGTCAAAGAAGACCATTCTCTTCTTAAGGCAGTATGAGCTGGCATATTGCAGTCTAAACCCCACGGCAAAGTCGAAAATAATTGCTCTGGAGCTGAGGAGATGCATCGATAGCCAGCACAAAGAGCAAAACTTTTAAGTGATAGTTTGCCTAATGCTGATTAAAAGGCATGCGAAAGGAAACAGTGGCTGTGACCCCTTGTTGTGTGATGTTGCCTCCCAGTTTGAACAGGTTCTCGAGTGTTGATGGGAGCTGCATAATGGAGGAATGGTGTGGTGTGTGTGTGTGTGTGTGTGTGTGTGTGTGTGTGTGTGTGTTAGTTCTCTGTATGTAGGCCTTGCATTCTCTCTTGTGCCCCTGAAAGTGCAGCTCATTGAACGCCATCAATTCAGTGCTGGTGGGGACAGCAGGAGCCTCTTTTGCCTTGTCAACCAGCCAGGACGTGTGGTGGGAGAACAGTATGTCAAAGAGAACTAAGAATTTCCAAATTTCAATCAGATTTGGAATTAAAAGTCCTCTTTGTAGTCTTGTAGCATCAATTTAATTCCTAGTTGTTGACCTTCCAGAATTGATAGCAGCTGGTGAGACAGCAATACACAAATGGAACAGCATGTGTGAGTGTTAAATGCATATGATCGAACCCAAAAGGCAGGAAGGGTGCCAGCATTGTTGCAGAAGTTATAACTGAGACAAATTTATAATCCCCCGAGTCACCCAGAAGTCTTTTATTTCTTTTTATGTTGAAATATTTTTGTGCTGCTGCACCAGTTACCCAAATATATTAAAGCTGTGCCTGAATTATAATATTTCATTATAAATGTACTCTTGTTGTTTCAGGCTTTTCCTTTGGCTTTGCTCCCTACATCACCTCCAGAAAGTAGAGATTCCACAAGTTCTTCATTGAAATTTCTTGATCTAGCGAAGATGAAGAAATGGCCCACAGCACAGCATTCCCTAGAGATCACTACTCAAAAGGTATTTGAGTGCCGCTTAACTGTAAGGTATTAGTTCCCATTTTTAACCCTTTGGTCAGTGTTGAAACATTGCTTTAAAACCTCTTTGGCTCCTTGGGGGAGGTGGGAGTGTCTGTCCCAGAGCCAACTCCTAGTGCTTTTTGAGACAGCAGGAGAATCACCTCCCAACCAGGATTAACTCACTGACCCTTTGAATTATGATCTTTTCCATGTTTAAGAGATATCATAATTCAATGATATGCATCACTGTTGCTTGACAGCTGACCTCTTCCCAAGAGAAAATACATTAGAGAAATTTGACTAGGAAGTGTTTATTAGACAACTTTAAGAAAGTATTTTAAACATTAAGCTAGCATAATTGTATTATTCTATAAGGGGGTCGCTTTATATTGATAGTCAAAGTATTTGAGATGAATAATCACCACTTTATGTAATGTCCTGTGAAATGACTCAGTTAAAAAAAACATAAAGACATCTGTGATCTTTTCCTTCCATGGTGGTTCATATCCAGTGATCCCTCCTTTTCATATTTAACACATTTTGCATGTTTTCCATGAATCCTGAACTGTAGGCAATTGCAAATTCACATAGTGAAACATTTTGCATTCTTTAGCTCTTTATACTTTTCAATATTTTTGAAGTATATTTTTTATCTTTTCCTCCCTATTCCTGATCTCAGTACATTCGTACTGTTCTTCTCTATCTTAAAGTAACACTCTACTTATATTTACACTATTTATTCTGTTTCTTCTTTTAATAGAACTATGAACCTCAATCCACCTGATCTGTAACTTAGCTAGCATGCTTCTGTATCAATAATTTTAGGGACTTGGGAGGGAACATCTGCTTACCCGGCAGTGATTTAAGTTCTTCTGCTCTGACCTGTCCTGTGATAATTTCACAGGTTCCTAGGAAGGATTGCTTTATCAAAAATAAAGATCAGGCTTCAAGGGGGAAAATCTGACATGGAGCACTAACAAATGCCTTCATCAAACTTGTCTTTCTCACCCCTTGGGGCAAAATCAAAATGATAGTAGTTGATGAGCAGGGCCAACTGCACAACCCACCAGGGCAATGGGGGAGCCAGTGCCGGGGCTGCTGGGTTGGCAGCTTTTGTCCTACATGCAGTGCTGATTCCAGCCCACAAGTGGTCCATGGGATGCAGAACACTTTTCCAAAGGGATCAGCGACATTCCATCCAAATGGCCTAGAAAAATTCAAAATATAGGCAGAATACCCATGCTCACATATACACATGGGAAAATGTGGTTTGTTTGACAGTTCAAATTAGGCTATTTAGTGAGTCTTGCTGATTTTTATTAGTGTAAAGATGTAATTCAGAATCTTTGAATTCAGAAAAAAAAAAGGGACAGAAAGTCTCTCCTCCTTGTCCTGTCTTAATGAATGTACCTTGAGCTCATCTTTTGGGAAAGGCTCGGTAATTAGCCAACACTTTTCTTTGTGACCAGTAGCATTCCCTCTTACTGTATTAAGGCGAGTGGTTTATCATGAATGTAAGTTTTCACTTTTTAATTCAATACACCCACCTCCTCTAATCCAAAAATCTTTATCAGAGGCACCAGCAGCATACTCCTAGGACAATCTCATCTAAGGCTTATTTATAATTAAAGGTAAATATTTGAAATACTGGTTTCATTCACTGGCAGTTGAAAGAAACTTGTTTGAGGTTTTCATTTTCACCCTGTACATCCTGTCTGATGTTTTGTTTTCCTTCTGATAGGTTCAAATTTCAAGTCAATAATTAGCTAGCCCATAGTACTAAAGGTACAATTAGGTCAAACTCCAGACATGACCGAAGTTCAACCTTATTTATGTTTATGAAATGAAAGCCAAGTCAATTTCCGGGTGGAGAAAATGTGTGTTTTCATAAGCAAGGGTTTCACTTCTCCACATTTTGTTCACTTAGCCGTGCTGAATGAATCACCTGTATTCACACTTAGGGGTCTTTATCTTCTTAATCAGCTTTGTTGTTAGACTTCAGCTGTGAGTCTGAAGGCACAAGACTAGGAAAGGATGTGACTTTTCCCTGCCCACCCGAGAGATAGTCATCAGACTGGATGTTTGCAGAATCTGTAAACTCTCCCCCTGGTACGCCTCGGGAGGCTTGCCCTTCGGTGCCGTCTTGTCTTGGAAGGGGCAGGCGGAAGAACAAGGCAAAAGGCAAAGATGGAGACAAATGTAGGATTCAGAGACTACTTCCCACACTCAAAAGTGATGTCATAGTGAGCCCTTCCAGTGTTACATGATGTAATACTGGGATGTGTTAGTGACCCCAAATTTGAGTATGCTTTTGTTCATTACAGGGAAGATGTCAGCTTTTAAATATCAGTCATCTAATTATCTTCCATATCCTTCTGAGTTAGGGAATGGCCTTCAGTTAATGGTAGTGTCTGAATACAAAAACTGTTTGCCCCTGATCTCCAGGAAGATAAGAGGAAAGGAATTTTTAAGATGGCTTTAGTGCACAAGGCAGGGATAGGCGAGGGAGACAATGGGACTTGTGTTTTTCCAACAGACTTATCGGAACTCTTTGACTCCAGCCTGCCTAACATTGACGCAAAAATAGCAAAAACAAGGTCTAAGCAGGGAACTTAATATCAAAAATCTTGTTTACCCAACAGGCTCTTTCTGTAATAAATGCAATGTGATAGATTTCTTCCCATTCTGAAAGGTTTTAGAAGGTCATGGTGTGTCTTTGTATCAAAACTTTGGTGAGTTGTGTCTCTGGTTCATTTTCTGAACCCCTCACCAGGAACACAGCCCTCAGCTACCACATCGCTCGCGAGAGGCTGTCACCTGTTTGGGGGCACCGTTGTACCATCATTTCACAAAGGTAGAAGCAGAGGCCCCCTAGTGTATTGTTGGCTTGGCCGAGGCTCCTTAGAACTAGAGGTGGCCATGCTGCTCCCAGTTCTCCCCTGCTTCATGCACTCCATTTGCCTCCTGTTAGTGAGGGTGGCGCCGAGAATGTGGCTCCTTTCCATATCTCCTTTCTGCGCTGTTAAGCAGAGGAAGCCTTGTTTTCCCTCCTCACTTTGTGCTCCTGCGCCTTTTGGTCCTGCTGCCCCGAAGAGGCTGCTGACCTGAAGACGATCTGTTTCTTTTTATTTATTTATTTATTTTATTTTTTTATTTATACATACAAGCTGGGGTACAGGCCAGAGGCGTGGGGCGGCGAGAGGGTTCACCAGAGACAGAGTGGGGAGCAGAACAGGCAGATCAGAAATACACTGCTGAGGGGAGCAGCGGGGAGGCAGGAGAGGTCTGCCGCGCCATGTGGGATTCTCCCCAGCCAGGCGTAGAACTCTCGTCGCTGCTGCTGACAGCTCCACAGCACAGCACTTAACCGCTGCGCCACTGGGGAGGCCCCGATCCGTTTCTTGCTTGATGTGATTGCTTTTCCTCCCTGGGACACCGGGACCTCTTCTTGGTTACTGAATTCTAGAAAAGCTTGCACCTTGCAAACCCTTTTTTTTTTAAAAATATATATTTTTATTGTTATTTATGTCTTTTACATTTTGTATTCCCCTTGGGTAGCCCACCACCAATTCACCCGTGATCCATCTCCATGGTCCCTTGTGTTCTTTTCTATTCCATTTTGTGCCCTTTCCTTCCCTCCCTCCGCCTCCCTCCTCCCCGCCCCCCACTGATTATCTCTCTCCCACCCGGCCTCCCTATAGTCCTGTTATAAATGAAACCATTCGATATTTTTCTCTTTCTTTCTGGCTTATTTCACTGAGTATGATCCCTTCTAATTCCATCCATGTCACTGCAAATTGCATGTGTTTATCTTCTTTGATTGCTGAATAGTATTCCATTGTGTATATGTACCACATCTTCTGGATCCAATCATCTATTTTTGGACATCTGGGTTGCTTCCATACCTTTGCTATTGTGAACAGTGCCGCAATGAACATACGGGTGCATGTATCCTTTCGGATTAGTGTTTTTGTGTCCTTTGGGTAAATTCCCAAAAGTGGGATTGCTGGGTCGTATGGG
>PVIJ01007387.1:0-82996 GCA_004024925.1 Scalopus aquaticus | reverse complement strand
TGATTGGATCAAGAAGATGTGGTACATATACACAATGGAATACTATTCAGCATTCAAAGAAGATAAACACATGCAATTTGCAGCGACATGGATGGAATTAGAGGGGATCATACTCAGTGAAATAAGCCAGAAAGAAAGAGAAAAATATTGAATGGTTTCACTTATAACAGGACTATAAGGAAACCAAATAGGAGAGAGACAATCAGCGGGGGGCCGGGGGTGGGAGGTGGGGGGGAGTAGGGAAGGAAAAGCGCATAAAATGGAATAGAAAAGAACACAAGGGACCATGGAGATGGATCACGGGTGAATTGGTGGTGGGCTACCCAAGGGGAATACAAAATGTAAAAGACATAAATAACAATAAAAATATATATTAAAAAAAAAGTTTTTATGATGCACCGAATGAAATCTGTCTTCCCTATTCTTGGACTCAGGGCTTTATGACCTGACCGATCATCCACGGTACCAGTGGTGCAGTTCATGTTTCCACGTCCATGCTCTTCCTTCTTCTCTTTCTACTCTCCAAAATCCCCTTCCTACCAAAACACCTCAGGTCTACCTCCTATTCAGCTCAAATGTCACTTTCAATGCCTTCTCTATCTGGAAGCATTCTCCTTGACCTCAGAGGTCTAGAGCACCTTTATCTTTGCCTTCCGGTAAATGTCACTTTGTACCCTGGATTCTAGTTGTCACTCACTTACTAGCCTAAGGGTAGCATGTATATCTGATTCATCTGTGCACCAACCCAACAGTATCACAAATTATAAAGGATAAACTGTAAAATGAATGAATAAACTTATTTTAAAAACTGATTCCTTTATGTCGTCAAACTATAACTTTTGATTTAGGATTGATGGAGGAAATGGGAATAAAGGAATAAAATTAAGTATGTCCATATTTTCTTTTAAGAAACTCCCAGAGATACTGATCTAGAACATTACTGTAATTATCAGTTTAGTTTTTTTTATTATTATATTTGAGTAAGACAGCTGACTTAAAAAATACAGGAATCAGAAAGAGCTAAATGTAGGTAAGCTATCTGCTAATAGAGTTAGCTATTTTCTTGTGTTGTTTTATTTTTAGCAGATTGTGATAAAAGGCATAATAAGAATGACACCAACACTGCTGCAAGAAAAATGAAAAAATTTCACAGGATTATCAAGGGACACAGAATGGAATAAAATACACAGTTTTTAACAGCCATAATAAATACAGAAAATAGCAAAGGGGCAATTTAATGATTTTTAGAACTCATCAGAAGAACAAAATCTATGAATTGTACTAGTCAAATGGTGTGTATGCTTAGTAAATCTCTCTCTCATGCTTGTGTGATTCTAAAAATTATTGATTTTTTTTTGGTTTCTATTATAGAATGGATGTAATATTGGGCACGCTTTTCAATATTTTAGATTATATATGGTGTTGCTTTAATTTTTATATTTCATTAACTCTCTTGGAACATCTATTTTTAAAATATCTTTAGGGCTTGCCGATTACAAATAAAAAAAAAAGCCTTAGACTTTATGTCTTCTCAGTTTTGATTTGCATTTTCCCATATCACTTTTCTTTGAATTCATCTGCTCTCTAGTTTTAAACTTGGTGGACAAAAATGGAACAATTTTCTTAAATAGGTTAATCTATGATGAAACTTCACAAATTCCATGAAGCAAAATATGAGCGATCGAGACCATTAGCCATGAGAAGCTTCACTGCAAAGGAATTATAGATACACTGAAATTTCCATTGTGGAAAGAAACAGAGTTAAAATAGGTTACTGGGTTTTCCCAGGAAAACCATAATGGGGAACATTTACAATCTATCACTTAATCCATACCTGTGGCTGCAATCGTCAAGGCCCAATTCCAGAACAGGATGTGGAGCTGGTGAAGGTGGTAATTCGCTCTCGGCCCATCTGTCACTGGGCAGCAATGGCTCTATAAACAAAGAATAATGAACCTGCAGTAAACTGAACCTTCTAGTGCCTGCCTTTGTTTCCATCCCTTGCTCAGACACAGTTTTCACCGACACATAAACCAACCTTGAAATAAATTTGTCCTCATATGGAACTGAAGGATTCGTACGGGAGTTGATGTAGCCTCTGTGAAGAAATCTAAGCTGACTGAAATGTTTTTACTCTTGTTACCCATGAGCAGCCCCCACAAGCTAAGCCCCTACATCCTGACTACCTTTGCCCACCTAGGAAAGGCTGACACACGCATATGGAAGAGTAATGAAGTCATCTCTTTTATGCCTTAACATGTCTTTGTAAACAAGACTCTAAAAAGTGCTCTGGACTACATGGTGATTTAAGTTTTTGCCTCGGTGAGAAAAAATACTTTAAAAAACTCATGAGATACAGTACATCGCTCTCTCAGAGGTACAGCAGGAAGGGAAACACTCTTCTTTGTATCTCTGCTATAATGGAAACATCTGAGTTTTAGGCATTTGAAGCAAAAGACTGGGTTCTGACCCCTAGATTTCTCACCTACAAATGGGGGTGCTGTCAGTCTATTCTCTATTGGGGAAAAGTATCTTGACTATTACTACAACTAATAAGTTAGGGTTATTGAGACTTACTGTGTGATATTAGTTGTACTAAGCATTGTATACATCATGTCAATTAATGCTCATAATTAATAATGTATAAAAAGCATCACAGAGCATCCTGGTTAAGATAAAGGTTTGTGGAAGAAGACCTTTAGGTTTTCAATCACTGTTTCTATTGCTGTGGAACTCGGACAAATTATTCAATATGTATAATCCTTAGTTTTTTAAATATGTGAAGTGGGGATAAAAAATACCTCCACTGGAGGAGTATAAGGATTACAGGAGCTGGTGTTTAATTAAATAGTGATTCATAAATGCAAATTGTTAACTAACTAAAGGATTAATATTCTATAAATCATAAATCTACCGTGTGTTTCTATGGTGAGCTATTTGGTAAGAGGTAGATCCAATTTGTCCTTGATTTCTGGAACAGAGGAAGTCTCTCTTGCCTGGATAACTGCTGGTGGTAACAGCCTGCTTTGATTTCCCTATCCGCCAAGTGCAATGGTTAATTTTATGCACCAACTTGACTGGACCACAGATGTCCAGATATTTGGTCACACATGTTTCTGGGTATTTCTGTGAGGTTGTTTTTGGATGAGTCTTTGATTAAACCAGAGACTGAGTGAAGCAGATTGCTCTTCCTAATGTAGGTGGGCCTCATCCAATTAGTTGTAGGTCTGAAAAAAATAAAAATGTCTGACTCTTGTTAGAGCTGGATAGAATTTTTCCTGCTGCCTGTCTTCAAACAAGGAGAAGGGCTTTTCCTGCCCTCAGACTTAATACTAACTCACTGACACTTGCGAGGTTGGGAGGCTGCTGCCTTCAGACTGAAATCACAGTGTTGGGTCTCCTGGCCCCCAACTCGCTGACTTACTCTGGAGACCTCGGGGCTCACGTGTCTCCACAGTTGTGTGAGCTAACTCACACTGGTTCTGTTTCTCTGAAGACCTCAAGGGCAAGGACTTCCTCCAAAGCCTGTGCCCAGGACTTTTGTAAAACGGAAGAGGTTCTAGCAGTGCTCACATGTTCTTGGGAATGAGGCTTGAAGCAGGAGATCTGACAATTCGGATCCAGGGGGTGGAGGCATTATGGGCAATGGCACGCTGAGCACTGCCCCGCTCATGACCTGCTCCTCTGCACCCGAAGTGATGCAGTAATTTTGTCATATGGCAGCTGTCAGGCAGTCAGAAACTTCCTCAGAGAAACAAAAGACCACCGCGTAAACTGAGACAAGGAACATATTGGGGCATCTTTTCTGCTGGCTCTAATTTCTGGACTGTCAACTTCTCAGTCCATCTGAGAAGTTCTGACCCTAAATGTCACTTTCCTATAAAACCTCCACTGTTGCTCTGTGACCGGTAAGTACATTTAGAACAGTGGCTGAGAAAAGCCCTGCTCACTCCATGTGTCCTTCCTTTCTTCCTGGGCACACAGTCAGACCCCAGACCCCATCCCCCAGTGTTCTTGGACCTAGTCTAGTTCTTGCTATAGGATGTGAGTTGTTATGGCAATGCCACTGCCAATCTCATTGGTTAAGAAACATGCACAGACCCACCCCTCCCCGGCTTCAATCTAACAGCTAAAGGCACAGGTAGTGAAGCCTCTAGAAGGCTGAGCTACCAATGGAGAAGTCCAGCTCCCTCAGTCACTGCAGGGAGCATAGCTCCTCCCACTGCTTCTAAATCTCACTGGTACAGACAAGGAATACAAGTCCCCTCTCTTTTATCCACTGGCATTTTGGGTCTATCTATTAAATTAATATTATGAATAATATTACATTCATCATATTGCGATAGCATCATCATATTGCGATAACATTCATCATATTGCGATAGCATCACCCACTGCACAAAGCAGTCTACTGATCTAGCCTCTGTTTTTCTACATTTATTTCTCTTACTGAGTGAACTGAACTTCCTGTCCTCCTCTCCGTTCTCTTCTTCAGCATCTTCTCTGGATACTTCAAGTTTTGTTAAAATCATTCACTTTAAGTTTCATGTCATCTATATGTTTTAAAAGTAGGGATAGGTATAGATGTAAAAATTTCTTTGTGCACTTTTTATCCTTGGTCTGTTTTTAAACAACATATTCAGATACTAGAAGGAATGTTTTCCTCCTGTCTTGGTCCCAATGCATTGTTAAGACCTATATGATTGAGATTATCTAAGAGAGACCAAAATAGGGGACAAAAGAGCAAAAGGGACTCTGGTGATGGTTCATGGGTGAATTGGTGGTGGGAAAACTACGGGGGATACACAATAATGTAAAGGATATAAATTAAATTTAAAAATACAATCAATAAAAAAATTAAAAAATGATGTCACTCAAAAAAAAAAATAGAATTATTATCTGCCCCCCTACCCTAAATTGTGGATTTCATTGAATACACCAGGTAAGTCTTGAAGGTCATGACATATGCCTGTGAACTCTGAAAGTACATCCCGAGTCACTATTTAATTTATGACCAAATAGTCCTTATTTTAATTACCATGCCCTGTTATTGGACTTGTTTTATAGGATCTATCCTGCCAAAGTCAAATTGGAAAAGAAGAAGAAAAGAGATGTGGCTTTAGACAAGTGCTCAGCAAACCATGGCCTTGATTTCAAACCAGCTGCCATCTGGTTTTTCACAAAGTTTCACTGAACACAGTCAAACCCACTCATTTATGTATTGCCCATGGGTGCTTTTGCATTACAGTGGCAGAGCCAAAGAGTTGCAACAGAGCTCCTAAGGACCCAAAGCATAAAACATTTATTATCTGGCCCTTAACAGACAAAGTTTGCTGACCTCTGCTTTAGATTATGCAGGAGGGCAAAAACAACATTGTACCCATCCTTGCATCCCTGACTGTACTCTCTACAGTGGAGGTATCCAATAAACAGCAGACAAATTGAAAAGTCTAATTTGATTTCCCATCACTGCTCCAGAGGCAGAGCCTTGCGTGCTTAGAGGGGTGGCTCCCATGCTGGTTCCAAGGAGAGGCAGCATGAAGGATAATTATACTGTCGTGTGTCTTCTCAAGGGATCCCAGGGAACATGCATCCAGCTGGACAAGACAGAACCAAAATGTCTGATTTGGGGTAGGAATGGAAGACGTAAAGGGGACCTCAGTTGGTGCTCCTTGGCAGACCTGAGGCTGAAAGGGGAGCAGGATCAGGAGTAGGGCACTAGATGCAGGGGTGAGAGCAATGAAAGGAGAAGTAATAACAAGCCAGAGGCACACTATGCTTAGGCTATTACTTGGCCTGGGGTGAGATCTGCCAGCAGATTCTTCAGAAAATAGTGTTGGTGCACTTCATTACCATTCAGATGCTTAATAGGATTTTATAATAACCCCCTGGGATACAACCTCCATCCTTATTACCATCTTGGAGCACTATACTTATTCCACTGCGGGCATTGCTAGCAATTCTCCAACACAAATGTGAATTTTCTGGTGCTACGATTTCTACAAACATTAGTTCTAAAAATGCCTTTTCTGTGTAACAGCTTGACAGGAATATGTATATCTATAAAAAATAACCAAGGAACTGTGGGTGGTACATACTATTATTACAAAAATAGATGGAACACAGCATATCAACATTGGATTTTTAAATATACAAAGGAATGGAAAAAGGGAAGTAAAAAAGTTAATGTTTTGGCTACAACAGTTCCTTTTTTCATGAGACATTACATTTTGTCAAGTCAATCTTGTTTTTCTAAAGGAGCTCCTTAAAAAGGTTGGTAGTGGTAAGTCAACACTCACTGGGGGTTCATGAGTTTTAGTGGCCTGTTGTCACTTAACATACATTTAAAACTCAGAGCTCTCAATGGTCCCCAAAATCTAAAATGGTATTAATATTACATGGAAGTGATGGTGACATATTCATTTCCACATCATGTTTATAAATTCTGTTACATATATTTGTCTCTAAGTCAATAGGCTTATGTAAAAAGTAAAAGATTCCATCTATTGGCCTCTTAACGATTAAATTTACTGAGTTTCTGCTTTAAATAGGCCTAATGCTTAAAACTGGATAAATACTCAGATCCACAGGAAATTATAATATATTTTCTCTGGTTTTAGAAGTGATATTTTGTGGAGTTCTTGAAAGAACTGGATTTTTATGCTACCTTGAAAAATCCAGGTGGGGGGAGTGAGTATAGCAAGAACTGGGTAGGCAGATGACCTGCCTGGTTTTCATTAGTGTAGTTGTTCTGCTTGGATCTACATCTCAGAGGAAGAGAAGAGACATCACCTCTCAGTGGCTCTCTGCGGTCACCTGTGCCCAGAGGGTTCTAATTGGTCAGTGGAAACACAAACTCTGAATATCTATTCATACTCCAGTTTTATTGCATTGAGTGGAAACTTTTGTTCTGGGTATAGCCTTATATGTTAACTAGCTTTATAGTTTCACTATGTTAGCCTTTGCTATTCTTTCTAGAGATGCCACATTTCCTTGAGTATCACAAGGTTCTCTAAAAAGACACTGTAATGACCACTTCAACATTAACATTTTATATGTATGTATGTATTGAAAATTAAACAATTATAGTTTCATTATGTTAGCCTTTGCTATTCTTTCTAGAGATGCCACATTTCCTTGAGTATCACAAGGTTCTCTAAAAAGACACTGTGTAATGACCACTTCAACATTAACATTTTATATGTATTGAAAATTAAACAAGATAGGAAGTAACACACCTGATGTCCCTTTGGGTGTCACTGATATCATTAGGAATAAAACCTTGAACTAGAATTGCCCTGATTACATGTTTCTGGAGAATTAAAGGCCACTCAAATCACATAAAGCGTAGTTATTTTAATACAGATGTCAATGTTCTTGATCATTAGGTGTGTATGGCAGGCAGAAGACTGTTTTAGTCTGTGGAATACTTGCTCTTCTGCCCCAGACTCCCCTGTAACTGTGATTTTAGATCTCAAGAGCTATTGCTCTGCCAAGAAAAAATTTGATTTCTTTAAGAAGAGGAAAAAGGATATGCTGAGTATTTCTTTATCTGGATGCAAAGTCAAGTCAGATTCTAAAGAATATTCTTAGCATCAGGTAAAAGGATTTCAATAGTTTCAAGGGACCAGTGTATAGAAGGACACATGCTGTGGTTCAGAGAATGAAGTTGAGTCAGAGACAAGAGCTGAATCCTGGCTTTTCATGGATCAACTATATGATCTCGGGTAAATTATTTACTTTTTCTATTTTTTCAACTGTAAAATGAGGATAATAACGCTATTCACTTGGAGTATGCACCTAAATTGCTTAACACAGTATCTAAGAGACAGTAAATATTTAATAAGTGGCCAAGCCTTTGCTACTACTCACTAAAATGGAGGGATTTAAAGAAAACACAGCACATTCTGATGAAACAACCTAAATCTAGAAGAATCTGAGATTTACAAGTCTGTTCTGACAGATTAATCTCAGATTTTAGAAATTGTTCTCATATAAATTTTGATAACATCTTATAAAAAAGTAAGGGACTGAGCATGTAATTAATATATTGTACCTGCATCCAATACACTATTATGCAACTGCTAATATGTGCCATGGAACATACAATGACAAAGTAAGATGTTTGTGATATGTTATTAATTAGGACAACGATTTCCAAAACATTATAGTTAGTATATTTCATTTTCATTCTATTTTATATACACATACTTGTAAGAAAGCCCAACTTGAAATTAACATTAATCTATATATGTGAATCTATATATACATATGCAGACACACACATAATTATTATTGACCAGTATAGCTGATAGATGTATGAGTAGTACTATATCTTCTTTTTATTAATTTTCTCTACATTTTCTGTAATGACTATGCATTGCTTTTCAATACATAAAATTATTGTAAGAAAGGAGATAGGGAATTAAGAGAATTTTCTTGGTGACCTGAAGTATAATTTTTGGAAAAAACAAACAAGTAAAACAAGGTTTTCACAGCTAGGACTCTATTAGAAATGCGATCTGTACCAGATAATAAGGGAAAGGCAGTGTAGCGAGGCAATGACAAGAACACTCCATCTGTCACATAATGATCGGGGGCCACAGTATTTACCACACTCATCTTAGAATCAAGCATAAATCTATGAATTGTGTTAAGACAATTTTATGGTTCAAAACTAGCTCCTACTTTTTTTTTTTTATTTGGTAGTGATTTTGACTTCGGAACTTCCAATATCAAAAGATTATCAAAAACAAAAATGACAGTTTGCCATTTTGCTTCTGCAGACATAGTTTGTTTTTTACATAACCCTCAGTGTTTGGGGCAGCAGGGAGAGGCAAGCACAGAACTGTCACTTACACTGGAGGCAGTGCCAGGAATATGCTTCACAACTTCTGAGTCAGCTCCCCCCATCTCCTTGTGTGCGTGACTCAGAGTAACAAAGTCTGCACTTAGTCTAATTAACTCCATTATGTTCCTTTTATAAAAAAATTAAAAAGACACACTGTGTTTTCTCACATCATTTGCAGTGGATGGAAATCTTACCTTTCTGTTTGTCATGTGGACTGTAAGTGCCAAACGGATGGGACGCACTATTCTCATTTCTCCTGGAGGTGGTTACAACGTTTTGACAGTTCTCAAGGCATGCCTTAGAGAGGGTCCCACACTCTGCAGGCTCCTAAGGGATGAAAATAAAAATGACATTTGCTTTTTTAATATGTTTCAACTAGGTCAAAGGAAACCCAGCAAGAAGAATGATTGATTTAGGAATAATCTTTTAAGAGTCTGTTGCACATCAGCCCTCCACTGTGGAAAATCAAAATGGCCCTATCAGTTAAAGCATCTTTGAATATGAAATAAAAAATACTGACAATGTGGTGCTAAGGATTAGGAGTGCTGATAGCCAGCACAAAAGAGGATTAACTTTATTACTCTTTCCCCCACTTACGACTGGCTTCTTCAAATTTCCTTCCATCTGGGAGTACAGCTTGTGGCAGTGTCAACACAAGAATACAGTTCATGCCAAGGGTGTTTCTCTGCCAACCAGCTGGTTCCTCTCTCTCCCCCTCGGCGACTGAGTGCATATGCTCGAGGACAAGCCAGAGCCCAAGCAGGTTGCCACTGAAATGCCATGAGTGTGTCCCACCACAGACACCGGGTCTTTTGGCCAGGAACTAAAACAAACTGCTGTGACAATGCCAGACAGTGGTTCTCCTGAGATGTTTTTTCTTTTTTCTCCCCATGATTCCCCCTCCTATTTTGATTCTGACAGTTTGTAAACAAATTCACAGTTTTTTTTAAAAAACTGCTGTATCCAGAATAACACCCACAAGTCATGTTCCACAGGTGCTGAAGAGGTCTAGGAGGGGCCAATTAAAGGGGCTCTAGCCGTTTATTCCAGAGGATGGAAGCAGAGAGAACGGAGTTTTCTTTTGCTCATATTATCTCTCTTCTGACCAGATTTTGAGGACATCATTTGGAAGCCATTTCATGGCTGTGCCCTAGACCACTTGTGAGAGAAACATGCCACAAAACAGAAATGCAGATCTGCTCCCCAAAGCTTCTGAGAAAAGCATTTGCTTTATGCTTTCCTCTTTGGTTACAATATCTCAGTGTCCTGTTCCTTCAACAAAATGTAAAAACATTCAACTTATGCATTCTTAATAATTAAAATGTTTCCAGCTGCTGAAGTTCCTTTAGCTTTTTGTCAACACTTCCAACACTTTTTCCCCACCCAGAGTTACCCATTTCCTTCATACTGCTCATCAAAGCAAGCCTGATACGGAGGCAAACAACTGCTAAGTTAAAACCGGAGCCTCCAAAGACAGCAGAGGTAGAGCTTACTTTGCATAGCGTTGTGCTTTGGTTTAACAACAACAAGAAAAAAAAATTCTGCTTTCCCAGCTCTTTGATAAATGACACAATCGATATCACAACAAGTGATCAGTAACCAGCCTAATTAAAGTATTCAGCCTGTAAAATAGAGCTGTCGTGGAGCCCTCCATTAGTGTCCCAGCCAATAAAAATTATAATGGATTTTTAAACATATTCTGCTTCTACCAGGATGAGCTTGCAGCAGGGAGGAAAATGTTTTGGGGAAGGGAAGAAAAAAAAATCAGGTCATAACCCATTTTTTAATACCAAGTCTCTGGGCTTAAATAGAATTACAATTGAACCTCAAGCTCATCCTTTGAAAAACATGTTTCTGCTTAAAATGATTTTGATTCAATCAAGGACTCATTATGTATTCTTCACCAGGTCCTCATCAAAACTGTTTACGTATCTTGTACATCTGGGTAATGTGAGAAAATACTCCAACAACTATATATTTTGACTTTTCTTAAGTAGCTTTTTCAATTTTTTATATCAATATAATGTTCAAGTAACCATCTTGGTATTCTTGCCAAATCTAAGTAATTGATTTGCTGAATATATGAGTAGTACTGAGATCTTTTTCTAGGTTACAGATGCTTTTTTATTGTACCTGAGGGGGACTGCTGTTCCACAGGAGAATATAAAAAAAAATATGAGTGCAAAACACATGCTTTGACACAGTAAAATACAGATTGGGGAGATCAAATAGCTGCATAGTTTCTCCATTTTGGATTAGCTGTACCTTAGGCCACTGCCTTTATAAGAAAAAAAAATGTTCTTTAATCTTCACGAGTACCATAGAGATTCTCAATAGCTGAGAGAGGCAAGTGCCTGTTCATCCCCATGGAAAACATGTAAATATTAGGGAAGTTAAACATTGCTCTTGTTTAAATGTCCTCATAAAAATTGTTTTCTGTCCCATTTTTTATTCCCAATTGATTCCCTAGTGAACTATATTAATAAGACACTTCTGAGGATAGCAAAGAACTGAAAATTTAGTAGTTTCTTCTACTGGAATAATTGTCAAGCTGTCTCAGAGTGTGAGAATTAAAATAAAAATACCTGAGTAAAGGAAAATACAAATAATAAAATGTTTCAATTCAATGAGTTAAAATAAAGAACACCTGTCTACTATGTATTCTCTTATTTTAGAAAACTCTGCGAAATTAGGAAAAGTGAGAGGTAGGGGTCACTCAACAACCTTATCCTCCCTCCCTCCCTCCTCCTTCCCTCCCACTTCTTCCTTCCCTCCTCCTCTCCTTCCTTCATAATCTTCACAGGGATGGAACATTAGAGCAGTGTCTTCCAGACTTTTCTATTAGTTGAGGCACATTTGTTTCCAAAACCCTACAGGAAATCTAATACAGCAGTGATTCCGGAGTTCATTGGCCCCTTCCATACCATTCTCCAAGAACAAGTTTCCATGGAATTGAACACTTCTGCATAAGAACCGAATTAAGCCAGAATGGAGCCAATTCTCTTATGATAGGAAGCGATAGATAAAGGTTTTATAACTGTGTACATAAGTAAAATCTATTAAATATTCATAGATGCCTCTCTGTCACTTAGGCAGACACAAATGTTAAAAACAAGTTGGCTCATTACATATAGTGTTCAGTAATTGGCCAATTTACATTTGTTTAACATTTACAAGGTTATGTACAGAAGAGTAAAAAGGTACCTTTACTCCTTTTCCAGTAGCTGATAACATAACAAAATAACATAGAGTGCTTAAGTTTACTACACTTCTTACTCTGTCAGATAAAGTAGGTTTCAGATGTAACTTTTTTATTAGTGTCTATTACGTGCTAGGGAATGAAGATACATTAAGGAAGAAAGCAGAAAACAGTTATCCATCATCGGAGAGTGCTGAGCACTCACCTATATACATCTTTACCTAGGCAGAAAATGGCCAACCTGGGATTTTAACTTCCATAATTCAAAACTACAGAGTCCAAGTTATTAACCAGCCTGAGTCACAACTACCTTCTACTCTCATCTAATTTGAAAATCCTTTATATTTTGTTTTTTAACTTGAATTTATGATATACCTATATATTCATGTATTTTATTCCTTTTTATACTTACATATTGATGCATGACACAAAAATTATTTGTCCTTAGAAAATATGTGTGATTTACTGATTTTTACATTCTTTTAATCTTAAAGTAATTTTTGGAGCATTTACTAATTATTTTTCATATATAAGGAAAACATGTTTTAGTAATATATTTTATATTTTTATTAATATAATTGTGTCTAAGTGAAATATTTAAGGATATTAGCACTCACGAATATTTTATGTTCCATCACTTATAAGTAAAAATATTCCTTATGTTAAAAAAACCCAAAAGAAATCATTACAAATGTTTAAAAATAACTACTAAATAGGGTATTTATTTAATAACACGAAACAAGTAACTTGCTTAATAGCTCAAATTTTAAATTTGCTGAGTCCTATGTCTGTATTATCCACACACAGATTATGGAGGAGAAGAAGAAGAATTAATGCATTAAACTTTGTAGTCTTCTGGTTAAGAACCTTCTAAGTTATGGACATTGCTAACACATCAACGAAAAAGTATATAAAGATGCTATACGCTTTAAGGCATTATTATGTGAATAAAGTCTTATTCATAGAGTTCAGAGCTCTAGGAATTTTCAGGGAAAATCTAGACTATATGAACTTGTTATATCTTATAAGTTACTTATGGACATTTGAACACCTAGCTATACCTAAAACACACAAGCACACCTGTCTGCCACACCCATCCACCAGAGTCCTTCTAAGCATTTTTTTCTAATTTCAGAATCAGTATGAGTCACACTCTAGTGGTGGATATTTGTCTGTACTGATGGCCAAATGGGCAATTGGCTATGGGAAATAAAAGGCATCACCTCCACTGGCCTCTCTGGCCTCCTCAGGATCACCAGCTGGATCATCCCTCGTATGTTTCCTTCCATAGACATTGATCGCCTCAGCGTTTCCATAGCTTCATGGTTGGACTTTCCCAAAAGAGATTCACCATTCACTGCAATCAGCTGGTCATTCATCCGCAGACGGCCATCCTAGGGCAAGGAAAGAGAGCAGTATTCAGCAGAGAAAAGCACGATGATGACATATGACTGTTTCAGGGAAAAGCTCAAGTTTAAAAACGAAAAAAAGAAAAAAATTCAGCTATTAGGAATGATTTATTTTCTATGGCAGAAAAGGGCTCTGAGGCTTATCAGATAGTCACAAATACTTACAAAAATAAATTGTGCGAATGTATTTTTTAGAAATCATGGAGGCCCCAGTTGTAATGATGTAGACGTTTGTCTAATGCCTCTTACCTAAATCTTTGGCAAGCTTGTTAACTCACCCAGCTTTTGCCATTTCCTCACGTTGTGTTCGATCATGTTGCTGACTCAAGGAAAGGGGGTTTGTAAACAAAAAGAAGTGGTCATATCCCTTGCAAGGAGGGTTTGCATTTTCAGGCACAGGGAGACATCATGCTTAAATTTCCATGCTTGACAGAAGCAGTGTCTCCTACACATCACTGCTAGCTCTTTTGATAGTGCTGAAAAAATTCGCATGTAATTTTCTCTTACACAACCAAAAGCTGCTAGTCTGCTAGTCTGCAAAAGAACACAGAGGTATGTAGTGAAAGACTGATTTGTGCTGATGTCTCCTGGCAGAAAAGCTTGACAAAGGGGAATGCCAGGGGTATTTGTTTGCTTTTGCAGGGAAACTGGCTGATGAGTACTTTTACCCAGGATTTTCAGGAATGAGCTACAAGCTAAGTGAAAGAATGGTCAGGATTTTCCGCCCTACCGCCATTACCACCAATGATAGAGCCCTGCGGGCCTACATACATGCCTGACGGCGGGCACCTGAAGCAGGGAGTGTGCATGTGTGAATGGGCACCTGAGCCAGAGACTAGGCTTATAAGAGGAGCAGCAGCAGCAGCAGCCACGGACAGAGTGTGGTGGCAGAAGACAGTGCAGCAGAGACCACGAGATGATGCCAGAGAGCCCAGAAGGAGTAAAGATTTGCTGGGGGCTAGGAGGCTCTCTGGCCCCCAGCCCCCCTACCTGCCCTGTACCTGGTTGCCTC
The DNA here is from genome assembly GCA_004024925.1 of Scalopus aquaticus. Taxonomy (NCBI): domain Eukaryota; kingdom Metazoa; phylum Chordata; class Mammalia; order Eulipotyphla; family Talpidae; genus Scalopus; species Scalopus aquaticus. Next base: position 68,525 of record PVIJ01007387.1, on the reverse strand, counting down.
ACTACAAAAGATCATTAAAGGCCTCAAAAAGCCACCCAGGGCTCCTGGACTCATCCTTTTACCCCTCTGCCCAGCTCCATAGAGAACCTGTGCTCCTGTGCTCTTCCTATGGCTACAGAGCACTTCAAATACCTCAAAGCGCATTGACTTCAGAGTGTGGTTAGGCAACCTGGCTTCTAGTCTAAATCACTTCTAGGTACTGGTCATCTTTAGCTAGAAGTTTCTCATAAAGTAGAGTACTACAGCAGTAGCTGCAAACAGGGATGCCAGCTCTGGCTACAGAAAAACTTGCGGGAACCACAGTCCATCGCCACAACAGGTAGCCTGGAAGGAAAAGTGCTTACAATATCTACAGTCAGATGTGGAACGTGACTTATTCCTGTTTTACATCGGGGGGCAAGTTCTTGCTAGGAGCACAGATAAGAGTTTTAGGAATGTTACAATATTACCCTGCTGAAGCTAATAAACTTAGCAGCAACAACAGGTTTGTAGAACAATCTACCTTCTCAGAGAGGTTCCTATCAATTATCTTTAGTGATTCTCACAGAACTCAAGTAGATTGATGTTTTTATTAACATTTCACAGAAAGAGGAAACAAAAGCAAGTGAGAGGCCAACTGATGAAGTTTGAGTTTCATGAGTCTTGATTTTCCAGTCTACACTACAACTCCTCCTGTGCTCCCAGTCTCCCCATTCTCAGCCTCCCCCATTGGTGGAGGACTATATTGTTCTTTGGGTGGTGAGTGTGCTATGGTGACTATATGACAGGGGAAATCCAAGACTGTCGAAACCCTGGAGAGGATGTGGAACAATGGTGCTTCAATAGCAATAAATAACATAAATACACACATAAATAATTCCTAGAGGAAGGAAAAAAGAATTTGTTACTTGTCTCTAGACTAGGATTATGCAACATTAAAACAGAGAAAGGAAAATATTAAAGAGTTTTTGTGGTTAGAAGTATCTGGGATTCATGTTCAAACTGAAAGAATGCAGTGCAAAAGAAAAAACATCCCTAAGAAATGAGAAAACCAGACATACAATGAACAATGGAAATGAACCTGACAGCTATGAGAGAGAAATCCTGTGGACAAGTTGACAAGCTTTGTCTAATGTAGTAGCAGATGGTCAGAGGAAGTTCTTCTGCTGGCTGCAGGGAGAGGGAGGGCGTGTTGAAAGCTCTTCTGGAGAGCCCAGGTCCTTCTGGAGACACACTGCACATGGCACCTGCTGAGCACTCCAAGGAGAACACCCCACCTGATGAAGAAATTGCCATGACAAGGCCAAGGGAGGGACTGAGGCAGATGCAAAATCAGAGATGCAGACCATCTGGATGGGTGCCTTGGCCGGTGTGATGACCCCTCCCTTCCTCTTGCTAACCTTAACCATTTGACTTGGCTATTTGTAGCAAGTCTAGAAAAGAGGTCTACAGGAAAGGCAAAACAAGAAGGAAAGCTCTTCATTTTTGTTATCTAATTTGGAGTGAAACACATAAAGAATAAGATTAAGGCTGCATGAAATGGGGTAAAACAAAAGTAACCTTAGTAAATGAGAAATTATTCTGTTCTATTTTGGCTTTCAATGGCAGGAGTATATCAGACTGAATCCAAGAAGGCAGCTCGGGTGGTTACTAAGAATCTTTTTAGGATGACTGAAGATGGGTGTGTGTTTTTAAAAAAGGAGGAGGAAGTAGAAGAGTTGGATGAAGATCGTTGCTCTGTTAGCAGGACATGAGGTCTAGAGTTGGGTTTGGACTAACTTAGTCTTGGAAGAACATCTTGTTCTCTACGACAGGAAGGAGAAAGGGAAAGAATGGATGGAATAAAATCTGATTGAGATCCCACCTGGTAAGCTGTGAATGTTCCCTGCAAGATCCGAGTGAGGAGACAGATGAGAGGTAAGGACATGTAAGAACATTTTTTTTGGAGTAAATTAATGTCATGCCAACAGGTATTAAGCACACATTTTCATACTCGACTACATTCTGAGTCTGAAGCATGCAGAACTACATCAGGAGAGCAACATGTTTGCAGGTTAGGTCCTCCCATGGTAGCTGGGAGGTTTTTTTTTCTTCCTAGAAGACATTCACATTCATCACAAGCATCACTGGAGAGCTGTGTGTGTGATAAAAATCCATACGTTCTCATTTCCAGGCTTGGCTGGTCTGCTGCATTGGTGTGTGCTTTCCCTTTGTAAGATAAATGATGGGTAATTTCATTAATGGTGATGCCAGTAAGCACCATGTTGTCCTAACATTTAGAATATAATCACAAAATTTAGAGCTAGAAGGGTCCATTGAGGTCATCTCATCCAACCTCTTCCATTTACAGATAAATAATGTGATGTCCAAAGAGGATGAGAAACCACTTATCGAACTCCTTTTAAGAGAAGGCAGATAGATTAGGATTTGCTCAGCTAGTTAAGGTCAGAGCTAGATCAGAATAGCCCAAATCCTGACTTCCCAGCATTCCCTACTCACTAGCCATTCTGTCTTTTCTATTGATAGCAATAACTAGTCCCTAAAGGAATAAATCTCCAAGCACAAAACTTTCAAAGCCACAGAGGTCAATATACAACTAGGTATCTCCTGGAAGAGAACCCTTTATGAAAGCCAGAGTAAGATGACAGAACACGCTGTTGTTCTGGGGATGGCAGAGGAAAGGAAGCGGGAGTGTGTAGGGCGGGATCAGCCTAACAACCACCTACACACATACACAAAAACAACTATGTCTAGTCTTGATCTAAATGAAGTTGTGAAGTTGATTCAATGAAGAATCCATTACTCAAATTCATTAACTATCTCACAAAATTGCACATGTCTATACTGATTTAGAATAATGCCGAGAAAAGCAGCTTTTCATGGTTTTCTTTTCTTATTATTATTCCCAAGTAAATTTAGGTATGAGAATACTATCATTAATTGCCTTTACCTAAATCAATTCAACTATCCAGGGATGTTACTCAGCAATTCTAAGATATCTATTTACATTACTCTGCGGCATGCTTGTTTTTGTTAATGGATTAAAAAACTTTTCCCGGACTGAATGTTTTCCCACCAAATTCGTATGTCAAAATCCTAATCCTCAATATGATTTATTAGGAAGTGAGGATCTTTGGGATGTGATTAGGTCATCAGTGACCTCACAAGACAGACCTGAGAGAGAGGAGGGGTCCCTCATTTCTCTGCCATATGCAGTTACAGCAAGAAGTCTACCATCTTTCAGGCAGGAAGGGGGCCCTTGCCAGATACTGAACCTGATGGCACCCTGAACTTGGACGTCTCAGTCTCCAGAAGTATGAGAAATAAGCTTCTGTCTTTATAAGCCACCCAGCCTGTGGTTTGGAACAGAAGTCCACAGACTACATACAACACTTTCCTCTCTACTACCATCAGAGCCCTAACCAAAAGAACTTCAGCTATGCCCTTCATATCTGGCAAACCCCAGCCCATCAATCCTCAAAGTAGGAGGGAGGAAAGAAAGCTTCAAATAGGAAAACAATAGGAAAAAGGAGAAGAGAATTAATATAAACATTCATTTCCTTGGGGGGCTTTATGACAAAAACTGGTATGCGATTTGGTTCTTCTCCATGTCCTGGGATGGCCTCAATAATCAGGTGATTGCTATTCTGACCTGTTCAAATGCAGTAGGAGGAATAAATCAGGAGACAAGGTGTTTGAGTGTCATGTCTCCATTTTCCTGAACTCCTAATACAGGCCAGATTACATGTGCATATATTTTGCACATGTAATCTCATTTATTTGTCACACAAAACAGTGATATGAATATCATTCTCCACTATTCAAGCGAGAAAAATGGAGGCTCAGAGATATTAAGTGAACTTTCAAGGGGTACTGGCATGGCCTGGTCCCCTAGTCTCTAAGGGGACATTTATCCACCATGTAATGATGCTTCTAAAGTCAGAGTTCAAGTGATGATTAAAGGCACCACAATTATTAATGACAACAACTATTTATAAATTTCTATTTTATATTGTCATTGTGCTAAATCCTTTACATATATCAGACAATTTAATCTTTATAAAAACCCAATACATTGGGGGCTATTGTCCTATTTGTAAAACAAGAAATGAAGCATCAGGGAAGTTAAATGTATTGTTTCAGGTCACATTATCCATAAGCAGATTTGAAATAGCATTGGGTCAGTTTGAAGTAGTGATTCCTGATCTTTGTGGACTCTTCAATCTTTTTGAGAATCTGAAAGAAGATACAGATTCTCACTTCTCTTCAAAATTCACACATTTGGGCTAGACGATTCTCTGCAGTGGGGAGCATATACTTTGTAAGATGTTTCATGTGTACACTGAAGCCCACTCATGATTTCCAGGGGCCCCAGGAACCTCAGAGTTCAGCCTCTGTTGCATTGACAGTGCCTGCAAACTATCTTTGCCATGGTGATTGAGTGGCTTAATCTACCTCTTTGGGCCAACTTTTTATGTGGTCCTGTTTACCTTGAGAGTTCTAATGAACACAGAGGGGAAAGTAGAGAAAGATAAGGCAAAGCATTTGAGTCTATGAACTTGAGACAAGCATGAGGGAGGGGATGGTTTTCCCAGGGGTAGCCGGTGGGGGCACAAGGCCCGGCCGCATCGGGCCAGGGTGTTGAGAGGATTAATCAAGACCAGATGTCTCTCCTGCCTCTGCATGTTTCTAATGAGGTCCTTGGTAAAGCTTCCTGGGATATTATCAACACCCAGAGCCCAAATCCCAAAACCTGACTCTAGGATCTTCCTAGAGTGGGGTGGGACCCACAGAAGATGGCATTTGACTGGGGGCGAGGACGGCCCTGAACAAATCCTTCTCAAGGCTCTATAGTTACTCCATAAAACATCTGTTTACTGTATTTTTTGGGGAAAAAAATTCAACCTAGCAAAGAACCTTGCAATCCAGATTGAAGTCATTAAACTTCATTTAGAAACAAGAGCAATGGAAGAAATGGAATAAGTCAAGATTTTAAAGTAGAGTTTTTAAAACATAGAAGGGAATATAGAAAGGAATTGAGAACATTGGTGAAAAATGGAAGCAAATGAGTTCTTGTCTGAGGAGTAGCTATCTACTGTCAGTGATTTACATTATCTGTCCTAACAAAATTTTCAACCAAAATGAACAAGGTTATTCTTCCTACATAAGAGCTCTATTTTCTAGGGACAATAAATTACATGCTGCTGTACATATCTTGGTGAGTTGGGCCACACTTTTCCTTCTGTCCAAAACATCCTTTGCATTCCTGTTCACCTGTTGAATATCTATTTATCCTTCAAAAGTAGCTCAGCAACTGTCCTCTATTAATAATTTTCTTTACAGGTAGAATTAATTGCTCCTGTCTCAATACTCATGCTACTTTTATAGCTGTCTACCCTAATAGCCCTTCTCACATTAGAGTTGTTTATATTTATCAGCCTCCCAATTTCCTAGATGATGGGATGCGTCATATTAAGTTTTCTGTCTCTAGTCTATTATATATTACATAAGTCACTGCAGATGCTCAAGAGTGTTTGCTACATTAAATCACTCGAAAAATCTTTCATGGTGCTTTGGGCCTGGAGTAAGTTTCATCTACAATAGACAAACTGTTTAATTTACAAACTGTAACTATGAGAAATTTGTGAGTGCAGTCTGGTTTGGATATGCCAGAACATTATATTTCTGAAAGTGAAGGTTGATTATGTATACTGATTCAGCATCTACTCATTCAGCTATTTTTAAAGTTTATTTTTTTAAGATTATTTATTTATGCATACAAGAACTGGGATGTACGCCAGAGGTGTGGGGTGGTGAGAGGATTCACCAGAGACAGAGTGGGGAGCAGAACAGGCGGATCAACTGAAGTGCACTGAGGGGAGCAACAGGAGAGGTCTGCTGCGCCATGTGGGAATCTCCCTGGCCAGGGATGGAACTTGTGCTGCAGTGGCTGCGGAGAGCCCCACAGGCTGAAACTTAACCCGTTGCACCACCAGGGAGGCCGTATTCTTAAAGTTTAAATTTATTTACTTACTTCAGTTATTGTCTTAAGAGCCTTACTCCATTTCTATGTAGCAAACTAAAGTTCCAGAAAAATACCATATACTCAGTGTCCCTTCCTGATTTTCTGTTCTCAGTTTACTTTGGCCTAGAAAACTGGATAATACAAAGCTTATTAAGACATGTGCTGTATATGAAATATGATTATTACTCACAAATGGCTCACCAGAGTAGATTTTCATAAGCATTTTCAACTACTGAAAATTATTATCTTATTTAATTTTTTTAAAAAATAATATATATAATTTTTTAATTTTTATATACATGTATATATAAAACTGAAGAATATTTTTAAAAGCATCAGAACATACATAGTCAAAACCATTCTGATATAATGTTTTTAAAATATATAATTCTTCCCATTTTAAACTCCTAGGAAAATACAGGGCATATATAAATATGTTACAACTTATATCCTTACTATAATCATTACTGAAATATATAATTTCCTCAGCAAGAGAGTCTGAGAAGCACTAGCTCAGTTATCACAAATATTCACCGGCTTACTCTGAAGTAATAACATTTTGTACTTGTTTTATTTTTTCTGTTTCCTGTCATTGCCATTTCCTCTCCATCCTTTCCTATATCTCCTTCCTGATTTTCTGTTCTCAGGTTACTTTGGCCTAGAAAACTGGATAATACAAAGCTTATTAAGACATGTGTTGTATATGAAATACGATGATTACTCACAAATGGCTCACCAGAGTAGATTTTCATAAGCATGTTCAACTACTGAAAATTATTATCTTATTTAAGTTTTTTAAAAAGAACCATATTCTTGTTTGTGCTAAGATTGTTTAAGTATGGTCACTAGAAAAACGGAGTGACAGCAGCATGCCTAGAACAAAATGCTGACCACATCCAGAATTCAGTGCATAATTAATAATGTGATTTTCTTTTTGATCAGCACTACCAACTGTTGTAGTTTTTTAAAGATAACTGAGGCAATCATAAATTCCAAAATACACAACAAAATGACAAAAAGTTCCAAAATTTTAGCTGTCATGGTATGAATTTATTTCCTATATGCATTTCCATGTGTGAAGTAAAAATGTAAACGTGATAAATATCAGGAAGAAAAGCAGTGATTAATAATGGTATGATTTTAAAGTAGTGCTATATTACAGCTTTAGTAAATAGTTACTACTGCAGAAAACTCAGAGAGAAGTCTTACTATAGGAAAGAACACATACTAATACTTTTGGCTTTTTTAAAGATGGAAATTAGCTAAAATATTTGGCATGACATCATTGATAGATATTTTTTCTCACATGTAAGTTAGTCATTTCTTCTTTTTTTAAAAGGTAAAATTCTTTTAGGTATACAGTGATTATGGATTTTTCCAGGCATAATTCCTGCTTTGGTTATCCATAAACTGTCTCAGATTTTATGGGTGTTAGAGTTCAACAACTGAACGTTGACGGTTGGGGATCCGCAATGGAGTTATTCACACACTCACAGTGCAAGTTCCTTTCATCAGAGGTAAAAGCCTTGAAGACATGGCTATAGTAATGATCTTTATATTTCTCCACTAGTAGAACACATGATCAATTTTAAGAAAAAGTGGGACGGTTGAAGAAATCATTTAACATTAGTGTACCTGGAAAAGCTGTTCCTTTTATCTTCCTTTGAATTCATTAATTATAGATCTGACACATGATTTATAGATACCAGCAGAGATGAGGGTGGAAATTACTCATGGGGGGAACTCCTACCATCTCCTGTTCAGGAGCTGGATACTATTAAGTACTCCTTATTAGGAAGAGACAAGATTAAGGATCAAGCACCAAGTTCCTGGAAATTCCAGAGTTATGTATAACCTCTCCAAAAAATTATATTTTAGTCATTTTTAAAAGGAGGGGTATTTGTATGAAAAAAGCCAAAAAAGCTTTTTCCCATTACTAAATAGTGTAGATATAAAATTCTACATTTCTCAAAGAGAATATTCCTAATTTCCTAAGCATACAAGAATCAAATTACTTAAATTATGTCTAGTTCATAATTCTGACTGCATGCATTTGCAATTAGCTATGTCAGGCATTTTTCTTTCATTTAATTTCATCATCATCAAGTAGTATTTATTAAGCACAAACCTGGCTAATTAATTTTCTGGAGAATAGCAGGTATTCTTAAATTCATTCTTCCTATTTAAGAGCTCTTAAATAATCTAGCTAATATATGGTATTTTTTCCTTAGCAAAATTGCCTTTAAATTTAAATTTTTACTTATTATTTTAAGATTTCAATAAAATACATTCCACTCCCAAAGTCAGAATGAACAAATAAAAAATGTCATTCAGAACTAGTATACTGGATTCCTTGGGATTTTTTTACAGTGTGTTAATATTCTACCTCAATTTTAAAAAAATCACTATTCTAGTTATGTAAACTTTTTCTAGTGACTCCTTTTTTAAGGTAGAAAAAACAGCTTAAGTATAATCAACAGATAACAGTAAAAATACATTTTCTATTAAAAATTCAGTTAATATATCAAACACAAAGCAAAAATCACAGATCTTAGAAGTCAAAATATTTGGCAAATGAGGACGAAAATATCTAAGATCTTCAAACTTATCATAAAAAATTTCTTTGTCCTTCCCTGGAGAAAAGGAAAAGCTAACATTTATGTGAATTTTAGGAAAGCAGAGTAAGTTTTCTCAAGGTATTTTTTTTCTAACTGCAACAAAGACAATATTTCTTTAGATTTAATAGTTACAACACAGTCACTTGAAATTCTAATCACAAAATGGAATTTTGGGAAAGCATCTTCATGGACATCATAATCTCCTTCCTTCATAGTTCTTGAGTCATGAGCTGTTGAGTATATTTTGGTTCTGGAAGCAGCTGCACTATCTTCAGGGGACAGATGTCCAAGAAGAATGACAGAAACTAAAACAAAACTGCAAACTGGTAATGTTTGTTACTGCTTAAGCATATTGGCATTACCACTTATAAATCATATGTGGCTATTACAGCCGATGGCCGCTTTGACTAAGCTGAAAGACATAGGTCAAAGCAGCGCTTCAGAGGTTGACAAGAACGCATGACAGATGTGCCCAACACCAGCCAGCATGAAGTTTCTGAGCTTTACTTCTTGATATGTAGCCTGAATTTGAATATTAAGACAAGATTCAGTATTTAGATAATTCTGAATCGAGGAGCAGTATGGCTTAGTTTGCCTTTAGAGTGAGGGGTTCACTTCCAAGAGGGAATCCTAGAACAGCTTGATGTTATTGTCAAACAGAGATTGTTATCACTGTTAGAAATAACTCAAATAAGAGATGAATGATGGAAAGCAGCAGCCAGAGAGGTAGGGAGTGTGGTGAGGAAAGAGGCTCTCAATTAGAGTCAAGGCCATTCAGGGTTTTACATCTGGCAAGAAGTAGCCTATCTTTGTTTACACCGACGAAAGCCCCCAGGATACTACAGGAGACAGGAGCCACAGGAAGAATTTGGTCATACTTTTCAAAGTAGTGTAGTTTTCAAAAATCTACCTTCCCTTCAGGGAAAAACACCTTGAGAACCAATTAGTGTTAGGAAGGGCCAGGAAAAAAAGACTGCACTCTGGCAGAAAGCTTATTTTGTTGGTTTGAGGTAAAAACCTAGGGCCAGATGCTAAAGTGGATGATGCTCCCCCGCTTATCTCCCCCTCTGCCCCAGGGATGTGGCTGCCTGCTACATTTGTATTGTCTGTACAGGGACAAAGTCTCCAAACAATTTTTGTAAAACATAATCCTGATTCATAGAACAGGTGGCGATTTTCTGAGGAGCAACACTGGATTATTGCAACAGCAGAAGGAGAATAGCAAAATAATTCATTTTCTGATTAATCAGATTTCTTGTGAGCAAAGCTTAGGTCTCTACCCTTTACACAGCAAAGAGTAAATAAGACAAATGGATACTAAACATTGACAATAAGGGTAAGTTCGTGATTGATGCCGCTTACTGTTGAAGATCAGCTATAAATATGCTGCCCAGTGGTTTTTAATGGTGTGATTGTCTGACTCAGCAGACCAGTGTCAGGAAGGAAATTTACATAAATGGAAAGTGAAATCTTTCTGCAACAAACAGGACTGTTAGAAACTGCTTAGGTAAGGAGATGCTCACTTACGCAAACATGGATATACATATTAAACCAGCTCTCCAGTATATGCTTGAGCCTAAGTTATTGCCCATAAAAAAGCTAAGATGTTTGCTTTTAATTTCCAAAAATACATTTCAGTTTCAATTTTACTTGGAATAAATTCTACAAATAGAGTTGTCATTAGGGATAAGAAAAATAGTATCAGGCTGGCATCCATAAACATGACCAACACGCATCCTCAAACAGCACATGCGCAGGTGATTTGGCTAAGGATGACAAGCACGATACAAGGTAACTGCGAAGCCGTGGCCCCTGCAGCCTGGGAATAGGGGGATGAGAGAGAAGAGCATTTGTCACTGGGCAGGCAGACAGGCTCTGAAGTCAGGCTGCCTGGGTTCAAATCATGGGTGAAGCAATTCCTGACCAGGTAAACACAGGACAGCCACTAACCACTGTCATCTGCAATTTCTCTTTGATGAAATGACACAGTAATCCAGTGTGAATGAGAAGAATAATATCCGAGAATGCACCTTAGATACTCATGATGTCTAGCACACAAAAGTGCTAAGCACAGGAATGTTAATTATTGTTGTGGTTGATACTATTATTTCCCTCTGCTCCTAGGTTTTCAATTTGAGCCAGATTGTTGAGTATGATATACTGGATGACTGGCCCCAATTCTTTACCCTCCCTGCCATAGCCTCACTGTGGGTGACACCATGCTCATTTGGAGTCCAGAAACCAAGAGGTTTTAGCCATTGCTGCTGGCCCTGTGACATGTCGCTGCATAAGAAGAATGCGTTCAGGTAGCCTGCTGCTGGCCCACTGCACAGGTGAAATATACGGAGCACACTCGATTGCAGGCCTATGGTGGGAGACAGATGCATCAGCCTGAATCACAGCTCCTCCGGGTCCGGCAGAGGCAGGAGGGAAATAAATGCCTCCTGATGCACGGTACTGAAATTTTGTCATTATTTATTATGCAACAAAAGCTAACTGATCCAAGCAGTGCACTGAAGAGTTATCTATCCCTCTACAGTGAATTTCTTACTTCCCAAAGAAAAAGACATTAGCTTAGTGTCTAGGTCTGAAAAAATGATAGTGGGATGATCAGAGCTGAAGACAAATGCCCCGATGAAGTCAGGGTCTAGGACCAAGTGCTAGACTCAAGCCAGGCCTCCTGGGCTCTGGGGGAGGGCACATATTATTGATATACAATTATTTTAAAATGGTTAACATTTATTGAAAGTTCATCCTAGGCACTGTGCTAGCATTTTACATGTATTATACCTTTCAGTCCTCACAAGAGCACCACATAGGACATCTTAGCAATTTTATAAATGAAGGAACTGAAGCATGAGGATAAGTGATCTGCTGACATTCACAGAGGGTGAGTGGTTAAATCATGATTCAAAGTCAGCAAGTGTCATTGCAGGGTGGCAAAGGACGATGACGGTGAGGAGAGCGGAGAAGCATGAACACACTGCCCTTCTGTATTCACTTACTGCTTTAGTCACACTGTGTGCAATCGTTCATTCAATCTGCAGAACCCCACCACTTTTGTAATGCTTAACCCCATTCTACAGATGTGGAAATGGGCAGACGGAGGCCAAGTCCCTTGGCCACAACTGAGCACAGTTAACAAGTGGTGGAGCCGATTTGAACCCAGGGAACTGAGCTAACAATTACACTATCTTTACAGCCGGGGTCACAGTGACTACCCGACATGAAAGGGCAGATCATGTTCTCTCCCTTTTTGGGACATTTATAAGCTTCTCCATATTCAAAGACAAACATGTATTCCCGGCACCACGGTTATCTTCAAGTGTATAAAATGACCTTTAATTTATACTGTAATCACTATCAGGTTGCAAAAAGCTTTTATTCTTGCAGGCACAATTTTCTTATTTACTGGTTTTATGTCAACTTGATTTTAGTTTTGTTTTTCCAATGATGTATTTTTAGGTTTAATTCTGTCCAGATATATACAAATTCAAAGTAATAAAAAGTATGTAAGAAAACATTCATCAGGGTAAGCTTTTAGAACTACCCCTGGGAATGACATTAACTACTTAGAGTATACAAACAGACAACTGTTGCCCAGCTGTTCACACACACCTGCTTTGGCACAAGCGTCTCTGTGGCCTGAAGCCTTCACACACTCTCCACCCAGTCCTCAAGTACAACAGCCATATCTCTTAATATTTTCACACTGATGTGCAAATCTCATTCCTACCCACCTTAAAAGCAGCACCTCCATGGATGATGGATTTGATAAAAATCCCAAAATCTGTTCCAGTTTCTCGAGATTTGTTCCCTTTCAAGCTCACACCTAGACCAGCAGAGCCTGAATCATTCAGGGGAATCTCCAGGGTAAGTCGCTCAACTGTTTCCAGGGAAAGGGCATAGCAGTCAGGTTCTCCTTTCTGTTGGGGGAAAGTGCACATGAAAAGGAAAGAAAGCAGATGAATATTTACACAACTCAAATGGCCACACAGATGCAATTAACAAGACAAGATGATTGAACCTCTAGCAACTGTAATTCTGTGCGTGGCAGGCAAAGGCTGGTCTTCTCTCTGCAAGGGGTCACACCATAGACACAGAAAGGGGGAAGTAGTCCTAGAAACATTTGGTGATAGTCAGCAGAGAGGATCCTTTGGCATGGCAGACTCATGCTATCTGAAACACCCCATAAGCATTTGAAAATTAAATAGAATATTCTCAACAACTAGATACCAGACATTAGACAGGGAGTCTTAGGTACCAGACAAGAACTTAGCAATACTGCCATCTGAACACCTTCATTTCACAGATGAAGAAACAGGGCTTAGTGTAGAAATATGCTAAAACTTTGAGGAACTCTCTGGCTTATAAATTTAAAACATCATTTACCATGAAAGCAATACTGTTGATAAAGATTGTCAATATGATACAGAGCACTGAAAAAAATGCTATTTTAAAACCAGAGAAATGCGATTTATAATGGTTATCACTGAATTAAATTTCATTTTGTCCAAACTCATGCCTTAAAGTTTGCATCTTTGAGTAGTATAACTCACTGGCACTGTGTTTTTGAACCCAAACAAAAATGACAACACATAAAAAATAGTCACGTCTGCTTTGACAAATGACACTTCACCACAAGTATAGCTGTTTTCAAAAAATAGAGTTGGTGGCAAAAGGCACATTTAAGTATCAGGTCTCCAGGGCAAAGCATGTGCTTAATCATATTTGGTCCCCAGGGTTTTCTGATATGTAGTAGAGGGAATAAAAAGCACTGCCCACGTGATAATCTCGGGAGATGCCCCTTCTGCATCTCTCCTGAGCCCGCACAACACGAAACTTTGCACATTGTTAAAGTGAAAAATTTGAAAATGAGATAGCTCTGGAACCTCTCCACTCATTCCAGGTAGCAGTTCCTTCCTCTCTATAATTATGTCCAGAGACTCTTATCTTTTTTTTTAAATATATATTTTTATTGTTATTTATGTCTTTTACATTTTGTATTCCCCTTGGGTAGCCCACCACCAATTCACCCGTGATCCATCTCCATGGTCCCTTGTGTTCTTTTCTATTCCATTTTGTGCACTTTTCCTCTCCCGCTCCCGGCTGATTGTCTCTGTCCTATTTGGTTTCCTTATAGTCCTGTTATAAGTGAAACCATCCGATATTTTTCTCTTTCTTTCTGGCTTATTTCACTGAGTATGATCCCCTCTAATTCCATCCATGTCGCTGCAAATTGCATGTGTTTATCTTCTTTGAATGCTGAATAGTATTCCATTGTGCATATGTACCACATCTTCTTGAGAGACTCTTATCTTAAGGTCACTTTGAGGGACTCTTATGTAAAATTAGGTATTTTGAAAATGAATGTGAATGTCTGGATGTCAGTCACAGAGTAGCAACTATAAAATCAGAAGTAGCAAAGAACCCATAATTAAAACAGGATTAAGAGATCTGAGACAAGCCAGATCCACTGACATGGCATTTTCAACTTCTACCAAAATAAAAAACCTGTGTCCAACTTTAAAAAAAATAGTCCCTTAATTTAATTTCATCTTTAAGATTTTGACAATAAGTAATTTCAAAGAAATGAAACTTTATTGTTTAATTTAATAAACCTATTACAGGTTAGCTCTTTAATCTAACTCATTACATTACGATCTAAGAAAATATTTCATTATTTGGTTCAAGCTAGCTGTCTTTTTTTTTTTCCTAGTGGAATGCCAGAGTTAAATACTAAATAAATTATTAGTCTTCATTTTTGTCTTCCAAAATGCCCAATTTAGAATCCATAACATTGTGTAATCATTTACATTACCCGGTCTCTCCGGGATTTGGTTAATTTCAGTCTAATAAAGTTCCACCGAATTAAAGTGTAAATTAAAGAACAGCTGTTCTAACTAGACATTTGTGAATGCCATTTTAGAGAAAAAATGAAAAAGCTTCTCTAACTTTTATTTACCAGAGACAAAGTAATACAAGAAAAGTTTTGCTTGAGTACCACCTTCAAACAACTTTATTTGATAATCTAATTAGCTTGTATTGGGCAATTTGTTTAATAATTCTTAATAACATGACAACCATTATTTGTACTAACGCCTTTCATTTACTAAACAACTTGTGAGAATGAAGTAGAAATCAGGTGGTGTTATAACTATCTTTTCATTTGAAACTTTATTTATATTTTTTTTCAGTCCCTGGATTCTGCGAGCCAAAAATACAACAATCTGGTGACTGACTGTGACTAAGTGCTTCTATTGTCAGTGCTTGACACACATCAATATACTTACTCCTCACCACAACCCTAGGAGGTTTATCATCATGCCCATTTCACAGACAAAGAAACTGAAGTGGTGTGGGATAAGATCATGCTTATTGTCCATAAGACTTGTCAATATTGGAGCTCTGTGGAGCCCAGGAAATGGGTCCCTGTGTCCCTGTCTAAGCCACTATACTGTGTCAACTTCTGTGGGCCAGCATGACTTGATCAAGCCATAAAAGATTCCCAGACAGGCTCCCAAGTGACAGTAAGAAGCCATGTACCTTCCCATTCTCCGCCCGACTACAGTTATGCTTTATATCTTTCTTAAGCTGTTCCAGGCTCAATTAGTGGTCTCTAATAATAGCAAACTTCCCAATGGTGAAGGAAGCCATTACAGTAGTTAACACAGTCATTTCCTCTGTTACCTAATGTATAACAAAAATCAATACGCTGAATGCTTCCCTCCAATAACCTTGTTTTAACACACAACACTGAAAAATTAAAGTCAAAATGTGCCAGACATCATTTCATATAGGACAGAAAGAGGGTTTAACATCTTTGCAAGTGCACCAAGTGCAGGTCCCTAGTGACAGGATGAACCCAAACACAGTGGCCCATTTTAACCTTGGAGCCTCTCTGGCATCCTGTCTGTCAGACAAGAGCTCTTTCCACACCGTGTTGGGAATATCCCTGGCTTGTTCCATCCACAGCTATTAGGAGAGGGGATGCGATTCAAAGAGGCGAGGCTGGTATAGTAAGAGAGATCTTGTGAATTTTATTTATTCTCTCAGTTCATTATTTCTTATTCTTTTTTTTCTCTATTTTCTTTATTTTTGATAGTGTGCTTTACTTTTTTAACCACTTCCTCTTTTTTAATATATATATTTTTATTGTTATTTATGTCTTTTGCATTTTGTATTCCATATTTCTTATTCTTTGTCAGTAGAGGCCTTACCTCTAGATACAAAGTCAGATAGTCAGGCTAAGGTGGATGGATTCTTGTATGTCCCTACTGCTGACATCTAGGCCTAATTCCAAATTTTGGCCTGCCCCCAAGCCAGCCATACAGGAGCCTCAGTTCAGGCTTTCTCAACCTCAGCACAACTCAGGGCCTTGCAATTCTTTGTTGGGAGGGAGCTGTCCCATCCACTATAGGGCATTTAGAAGAACTCCTGGATTCTTCCTAGTTGTAACTCATTCTTCCATCATGACAATCAGACAATACCATCAGACACTGCCAAAGAGCCCTCTTTCAAAATCACTTCTAGCTGAAAACCACTGCCCTGAATCAATGATTGCCAAAGGATGTCAACCTTAAGACAATCAAGCTGCACAGAAGCATTTGGGACATGCAGCACTGCTGGCGACATGTCCCTGGTGCTAGGAAGGGGTGCAGCAAGGGGGTCTCTGCTGTTGACGAATCTCAGGCTCATAGGTTGATGACTGACCACTACAGTGGGTCACAATGAGCTCTAGGGAATTCTGCACACTTAGGTACATCTCTGCTTATATGGAAGTTAAATTTCATGAGGCAGAAATGTGATCTTTATGGGATGAACTAAGTAGAAAATATAATACATTGAAAATTTTGGTACATATACAAAACGCTGCCTTTTACTTACATAGGAAGACAGAAGAAAAATGCAGCCTATAAAGCATTTTAATTATGCTTACTTGTATGCCATTTTTGTACTCTTTTATGTATTAAGAATCATAGAATCATATAAAATAGTATTGACACAAAGACTTTTAATCATGTGAAAATATTTACATTAAGCACAAAATTTCAGGCAAACCATATATTTTTATGTAACAGGTACACTCTGTACACATACTCAGGCACCTACCCAGCTACCTAGTAACCACCTGCAAGCACCCTACCCTATCTATTTGCTTGGAGAAAAACTTGATTATCTGCTGGTAGTAGAATGTGAATTATTGTTTTCTCTTTTGTAATTTTTCTGTGTTTTCCAAGCATTTCTCAATCATTAACAGAAAGATAAATGTTTTTCAAAGGAATTTATAAAGATGAAAATAAGAACCATTTGCTATATTACTGTACCAAAAGATGGGCGGATGGTAACCAGCAAGAGGGTAAACACATCCCCTAATGACACACTCACACATTTACATATGCAGATACCCATGTTTTCTAATACTATGCGTATTATATATTTTATATATATATACACACACTCACTAGTTGTATAAATACTATATGTATTCTTTAACACTACATATAATTAATAAACATGTATGTATATTATGAATACATGCAGCTGTGTCTTTAAAGCCCCTCTTTGAGTCATCAATGACTTCCATGTTGCTAAATCCAATAACCAATTCCCAGTTTTCTTCTTACCTCATCTACAGCAGCATCAACCAATCTAAGTAACTGTACTACTATTTCTCACCTTATACTCTGTAACTTTTTTCTTCTTCAGGCTGCTTCTCAACACAACAGCCAAAATGACAGAGTGGTCCTATTAAAACAAATACTCAAAACCTTCTAGTGACAGCTTACCTCATTTAGAGAAAAAGCCACAGCCCATTACAATTCCTACAAACTGTACAAAGGCTGAGTTTTTTGATCACAAATCCTATTCACCTGTACCTGCCACACTGGCCTCCCTTCTTTTCAATACAACCTGTATGCTCCCCCAAGCCCTTTACAACACCTTTCCCTCTGCTTCAAATGCTTCACCATCCCTTCTTCCTCTCTGAATGCTTCTCTGAAGGATTCCTGCAGACCTTTCCTAATTTCCTTCAGTTCTCTGTTCAAATGTCATTTTATCAGTGAGGTCTTCCCTCACCATTGATCAATAGTCTCAACTTGCTTTAATGGCTGCCTTCCCAACACCACCCTATCCATGTCCATTCCCTTCCTTTTCACCATAACGTTTATCACATACTCTATACTTGCATCCTTTTTTTTTTAAATCACCTTTCTTGAATGCAAAGACTTACGTTCTTCTGTTTTTTTTTCTACCCAAGTATAGCTAGTGTGTGAAACAACACTGAGTGCTCAAAAACAAGCATTAAATCTCTGTTGAATGAATACATATGTGTAAGTGTCCTACAGTATGTGCTTCGGTATATGTATATGTATATGTATATGTATATATGTGAATCTGTGAATATGCCTTTCTGGAATTGTATGTATGCAAATGAATACAGTTCTGGCACCATATTTGATTCCTGCTACTCCAGGTTTCATTAATTGAAATGTTCATACAACTAGTTTTTATATTAAAAATAATTGTAAAAAACATAAGGCATCACAGTTATAAGGTATTTTAAAAGTAACCCTGTCCAATTTCTCTTTTAATATCATACTTTCTGCTCCCAGGAAGATGATAAGCCAACTCAGTTTCAACCTCAAGTCCACAATGAAGGCACCAAGTGTCATAGCTACGAACTGGTGATGGGTATTGAGCTGCTCATGATGGTCTAAAATTGCATCATGTACCTCAAATCGTAAGTGGTACATTTCATCAATTTTTGAGAAGCACTGTGATTCAGTACCAAAGCTACATTATCTATCTACTACCTGTATATTCACCCATGCATATACATATATTCATACATGCTCTATGTAAATGTTTCAGGAGACTATATTGACTAAGAGTGCAGTGTATTCTAGTATTTTCTATGCTACTTTATTTATATTTAAACTTGGTCACAATCCACTACATTGATTTCATAGTTTGATAATGGATCATAGTTTTTAATTTGGAAAACACTGCAGTGATATTATTATGTATAACATATGTATAATCTTTATTAAATAAAAATTAATTATAATGCAAAACAAAATAGGAAGTGAAATATTACCTTATCTTTCATAATTGCTATGACTTTAATGCTTTATTCCTATCTATCTCTAATCTAACTCTTTATTCTCTTTATACAAACTCTCTTTAAGTTATTATAGTTATTGTTCTGTTACCATCATATATATACATATATGGATATGTATATATATCCCTTCTCCCTTCCATTCAGTTACTTTTTAGTTCTCCATTTTCTCATTCTTTTCTCTGTAATACTAATTTTATTCCCAAACACAATGAGTAATTGTCACAGTTAGCATTCAGAAATGAGACCAGTCCCTTCTGGCCTGGAGAAAAAGTCAATCTTTGCAACCAAAATCTTTCAACAAATTCTTTTCAAGCATCTACTATTTCCTAAACAGTATAACATGAAATGGCCAGTCTATACAGAACATAATTGGCAAACACTTTACCAATACTGAACAATCTAAAGTTGGGGAGGGTGGAGAGGGCTGACTTTCTATTTCATTCACAGTATTATCTGGAGAGGAAGGAATAGAGTTTAAGAATAGCAAAGAGGAAACTACATGGTCGGACCTTGTCAGATATACTAACCATTTTTAGCAAACAAATATCAAAAGTAATTTCATGGTGTGAGAGGAGGAAAGGAGGCAGGAAGACGGATGACTGGGAAGGCATCCGCATTATTAGCTTAAGAGTGTTCCAAATGGGGCATATCTGGAATCACAAATGTTCTTGTATTGCAAAGCAGTGCTTGATTCACGCATGCACGGGTAATAACCCAGTCTTTCAATGCCCAGGGGAGTCCACTAGCCCAGGCTGCAGGGCCAATCTTCAATTTCCCAGAAGCCCAGGTCAGACCTGAAAGCATCCATGCTGAACCTTTTATGGCCCTCATTTCATTAAATGCTGTGCTCTTGGCTCAGCATGAGCAAGGTTTAGATGTCTTTGCTTCGCCTCCCAAATGTGTAATTAGTCTGTGTTGTGAGCAGCTTACTTTATGCAAGAGTTATGTGTCACATGCAGTCATTGTGTCAATTACCAAAATTCGAATAAAAGAACTTCAAGAAAAAAGATAACTTCTATCTATCTATCTATCTATCTATCTATCTATCTTCTATCTATCCATCCAGATATTTATAAATACATACATATTTATAAATACATATATACATATACACATATATACAAATACATACGTGTGTGTGTGTGTGTGTGTGTGTGTGTGTGTGTGTGTGTATAGCAAAAATCATACCTGGCTATTCTCGGCCAGGCTCTTTTTTTTTTTTTAAGTTTTATTTATTTATACATACAAGCTGGGGTACAGGCCAGAGGCGTAGGGTGGCGAGAGGGTTCACCAGAGACAGAGTGGGGAGCAGAACAGGCAGATGAGAAATACACTGCTGAGGGAGCAGCGGGCGAGGCAGGAGAGGTCTGCCGCACCATGTGGGATTCTCCCTGGCCGGGCGTCAAACTCTCATGGCGCGCTGCCGACAGCTCCACAGCACAGTGCTCAACCACTGCACCACCAGGGAGGCCCTTGGTCAGGCTCTTTTATAAAGAGCTTAACCACTGTTAACTTTTGCCTACGTAAATTCTAAGGAATTTAAGATGCTGAAATTTTTGTTACAACTAAATAAATTTTCACAACAATGAAAGGATAAGACACCTGCAAAACACTTAATTTTCTGAAAAAAATTTAAATATTCTGAAAAAATATGGGGTACCCATCTATTTTAAGCATGAAAGGTTTTTGGCCAATTGGATTATATAAAATTCAATATAAGAATATCAACCTCAAGTGGGGATCAGGAACTTATTCCAACAGCTGGGTGGCATTTTATTTTAATTATACATTTTGGAGAGTAAATAAGAAGACCAGAAATGCACAGACATGGGCAAAGGTGAACAGAATCTAAGCATGAGCACTGCTCTGCATGGTAAAGGACTTTCCCTTCACTCAAGCCAATATATACAGAGGTCAGAGAACTATTGGTGATTTACGAGTAGACATGTTACCTTTTGAAGTATTATGCCCCTTCAACAATATAGACAATTTACAATAAAGAATCAAACATCATATTGTAGGTCATTAAAAAAAATCTTCTGAAATATACTAGAGGTTGTTGAGAGTTAATCCAAAGTTCAATATTTTATAACTATCATAAAGAAAAAATATGCTAATGTTGCAATAAGTAGGAAAATTTCATAGAGCTAAATATAAGCAATACTGATATTTTAATAGAGGAAAAATTTTTAAATGTAAATTTGTCACAGTTAGCTTATAAATAGTATCTCAAATATATGTCCTCATATGTTCTCCTTAAGTGCATATTCATTCATTTTAAAGTAATTTTAACCAAGTTCGGAGTGAAGAAAATTCTGTAAAACATTTGTAATTGAGGCACTTACTTTTTCCACGTTTTTGAAATCCATTCTCCAGAAAGGAGGCAGAAGGAGGAAAGTACTGAAAGTCAGAGTTGAAATCTGACTAAACTTATCAAAAAACAGTTTTCTTTAAGTAAAGAATTAATCTAATATCAGAAAACAAATGTCAAAAAATGGCCATTCTTTATTGCCTGTTCAATGTAAAAGTACCTTAATGTAATACTAAATCAGAGATTAAAACTAACAAAAGCAAAGTAAGCCAGAGTTTGGATTCCTATCCCTTTTGCCTCTACTTATAGTGTATATACTTGAGAGATCAGCAAATTCAACAGTTTGTAACACTTGGAATTTTTCCCATTTCAGTTACTGATTAAAGAAATGAATGTAATATTTAGTGACATGTCAACTAAAGAAAATGAACAGCTTATAATTCAGACAGCATGGATTTTTATAAAATTTTAGTAGTTGTTTTGGAAATACTGAGATGTAATAGGTCTTATTTGTGTTGTGTTTACTCGTTCCTGGTGAAAGTGGATTAGAGAAATCTCATGAAAAGTCTCTTAAATATCTGACAGGCAATATTTCAGTGGTTAAAATGCAAGAATAAGTTATTTTTTAAACAAATGTAAGATTTAAGAACAAACAATAGGATTCTAATAATTGAATGATCTAAAAAAGAAGATAAGAGGAGTAGAAGTAGATCCATTTGAGAAGTGTGACCCACGGGTGAAAATACTTCCAATATCTTTGCCACTCCATATACTTTGTATGTCAGGCAACGTGCACTTAACAACTTTAAAAGACAACATAATTATCAATGACAAAAGCTAAACATAAATTAACACCAACCAGACCCTCACAGAGTGAGTATATGGACCATGGTGTCTGTTCCACCTACAGTCTGCCCACGGTCTTGACTGTGGCACTGACTGAACTGGAGGTGCTCTCTGACCCCAAGATAGTCAGTCCACATACCACTAGCGTCCCAGAGGAGGTCTGACCCAAGGCCATATTCAATTAAGATGGGCTTCAGAAGTCAACTAAGCCAACAATATTGGTTCCTTCTAAGACTTGGATCAATGTGAGGTCTAAAACACATGAACTGTGTGTTACCACAGTCCACGTGTATGAAGAAAATGATGAGTATTTCTAAGATAAAAGTGCTAGGGGAAAGCTTCTTTATTTTAGGACCTAGTGCTTTACAAAGGTTAATACATACTCCCTAACTCACTTAAACACTTGTTAGCATGAAGCATAGTATAGGGAAACTGTTGCCTGGCACAAAGTAGAAGAAATATTGCACTAGAGGACACAAAGAGGTTAGATAGAAAGGAATGGAGCAGGGGACAGAGAAGATTGGAGTGAGAAATCTTGTAGGCATGAATAAAGTGCTAGAGATGCCAGACATCCATGTGGTAAATCTTCTATGCATTTTTAGTATCACACTTTTGTGCTCATGCACAATTATATCACAATTAGCATCATCAACAACAACGTATCACATAGTATAGTCTCAAACAAGACTTCAAAAGATGCACATTTTGAAGCTTTTAGGATGAGGGAATCTTTATTCCATAAAGGAAAATACGTGGTATTTAGTGTCCTTATAAGAATTTTTTTTAAAAATTATTTTTGCATTGATAAATTTCTGTAGATAGTTTAAAAGCAATGAATTGTTTTCCCTGGGATCTTAGGAAGTGTTATGGTCACAGAATAAAGTCTTAAACCATTAGAGGACAAGTGTAAGAATGTTCTGCTTTACACTCTCCATTATAATTTTATCTGTCATTATTTAGGCTAAATGACTCTTTAAGCAAAGATAATATAGCTTTCTTCTCAACTCAAGATTTCTAAAGTAGGAATTACATCTCAGTTACTTTTATTTTCCCTAGAGGATTCGGTAAGTATTCTTTTTTTTTTTTTAAAGATTTATTTTTTATTTATACATACAAGCTGGGGTACAGGCCAGAGGCGTGGGGTGGCGAGAGGGTTCACCAGAGACAGAATGGGGAGCAGAACAGGCAGATCAGAAATACACAGCTGAGGGGAGCAGCGGGCGAGGCAGGAGAGGTCTGCCACGCCATGTGGGATTCTCCCTGGCCAGGCATCGAACTCGCATCGCCACTGCCGACAGCTCCACAGCTCCACAGCACAGTGCTTAACCGCTGCACCACCGGGGAGGCCCCAGTAAGTATTCTTTTACTTTAAAGTCCAGAGAGTCACTTTTATTCAAGTATGGTACAATTTGGTAACAGTATTGCTACGGCCTCAAAAAAGTAATATTTTTCTATGGACTGGGGGAGAAGAGTTTCTGTATGTTAATTAAGGCTTACAAGAGAATCAGATGATGAAAAAACAATCATTTTAACCCTATCTTTTTCTCTGATGTCTGAGTTGGATACAATGAGACTCAAGCTGGAAATCAATCCCCTTTAGTATACTACTAATAATACACAATCCTAAATTTTAAATAGAAATTGAGAAATCTCTGGATAACAAGCAATTTTAATTCACAGTGTAAGTAAATATTGGAATGAGAATGTTCTTACCCTATATATAATATGACATGTAGATAAAGACATATAACCAGCCTTTTTATTTTAATAATTAAATCAATAATTAATTAATTTAATATCTAAATAATTAAATCAAATTAATTTTCATAAATCTGACTATAAGAAGTTTATCAGTGCCACAGAGTATGAAAACATATTAAATGTATTAAAATGTAGGTATATCTTCCTGTCCTTAATACTACAAACAAGTTGACAGGACAGGGAGATCTACCCAGAGTTAACTCATGGGAAAAAAAGGAATGAATACATCAACTGATTGTTTCCACAAAAATATTGCATTAAAAACCATGCACAAACTGCAATATGAACAAGGCATATACTTCTACCTCACTGATCTTCAGGTTGACTGAAATTTGGTTTACATATGTTGGGTTCATGTAGACTGGTCTGTAAGTTGTAGATTAGGTGTAGATCTGTTCCACATACCTTTCATCTTCCTTAGACCATGGGATATGTGCACTATGCTTCTCAAATGTTGAAAGATGGGTGGAAAAGTATTCTTCACATACCATTTGACCAAAGTATGGATATATAATACTAGTATTTGGAAGTAAAGAATTCAGACCAGCAATCTCGTCTACCAGTGGAGTACCATGTATCTTTTTAACATATCTGAGATACAAAGGTGAATTACATATCATATGATTTATATTCTTTTAATCACGACTTTCCTTTTTGGTATCATGTTTTCTATTTGTCACATATCCATTTGTTCTTATCTTATGCCCCTTCCCCCATTCATATGTTGAAACCCTAATCTCTTATGTGATAGTATTACAAGGTGGAACATTTGGTAAGTGATTAGGACATAAGGGTAGAATCCTCATGATTCATGCCATTCTAAAAGTGACCCCATAGAATTCTCTAGTTCTTTCCAGAATAAAGGATACAATAAGTCTGTGAGTCACCTGACCGTGCCCACACCCTAATTTTGGACTTCCATCTTCCAGAATTGTGACAATCAAGTTTCTATTGCTTTTTAGTTGCCAAGTCTGTGGTATTGCTATAGCTGCCTGAACAGGCTGAAATAACATTCCATAGTCTGTACTTCAGAGTGGCTTCTGGATTTGTGAAATATTCCCAAGGTGGGAAGTAGGGAGCCTAATTTTAGGAGAGTCTTCCATCCATATCTCTGTACTCTTTCTGCCAGGCTCTTGAAAGAGTCTGATTATGTGGATATGGAGCCCTAAATAACTAGCTTGGGTTACTGGATATTGCCCTTCACTTTACCTTATTCTCCCCTTAATATTCATCTTCCAAATGATCAAATGCCTTGGATATATATGAAAGCAGGACAAGGATAAGGGAGCAATTGCTATGGCCTTAATTCTTGTAAACCAGTGTGTAATTACAATAAGTTTAAAAGTTCAGCACTCTTCCAATCAATATTTCTCTAGATGTAGTTGAGCAGGACTTCTTCCTTCCCTGAACTAATGGATCTTCGTTTACCAACAAAATCAAGTATGCTTCATAGACTAAATAAACAAGCTGAACTGAACTCAGTTCAGCTCATGCCTGAGGAATTAAGGTTTTTAATTAATCCATCACAGCTCTATTTTCATTTGCTGATACATGAAGTAGGAAAACTCACCTAAGCGCACGTAAATTAATCTTTTTAGTTAAGCATTTTCCGTATGGTAAAAACCCACAATTTTTATGATACTTAATAAAACCATACATAAGGAAAAAATCTTTACTTCAAATGTGTCTATGTATGTATATATCAAGTACAGAAATTATTTTCATCTCAAAAGAAGTTTTATAGTGATATGTAAAGGAATAAAAGACTCCTTATTTAATATTTCCAAACACCTAGACTTTGTGTCAGCACATACCACCTCTTCTTCCTTCCCTGATCTTATGAAAGAAAATAGTTTTGCTTGCTTTTTGCCATTTTATGATTCTCATCACTTTCTATCCATTCTTATCATTATTTGCCAGTATGTTTAACTCCACTATATCTTCAAGATCCCAACAATGACAGGAATTATGTTTAATTTCACTTTGAGCCCAATTTAACATCTGGTAGGATATATAAATACAAATAAACATTTTTGTGGATGATTTCATAAGTTATTTTGTTGACACACTCCTGCCATAATGCTCTTCTTGAAATAATGTATTAAAAGGCCAAAAACAAGGTGACAACTATGTATTACATTTTATCTATAAAGAAGTTTTAATACATCTACCTTAGTTACTTTCTAACATGTCTGCCAGATGGAAATGAAATTAATTAAAAATTACAAAGCGTTTCTCTTTTTAGATGGGATTTTTCTCTACCTAATAATCATTCTCTTCCCTGCTCCTAATTTGACACCTACTGGCAAACTCTTATATACCCATCAGAGCCATCACAATTGTCACCTGCTTTCTGTGGCCCAGCCCTCATCTGGGTCTCCTTAGCACTTGATGCATAATTAAATTATGCCATTAATCATGTTATATTCTAGTGGTTTGTTATGTAAGCCAAGGCAAGAAGGAATATTCCACTTATGTATATAACACTAGCACCCATCCCAATGCAGGCCCGAGAATAGGTAGATTATGTACAAAGTATTTCTGACAAATGCTTCATCAGTTATTTCTTCCTTTATAGTATAATATATGACACATTTTCACTAGTATTAAAATAGTTTTAAAACTAATAATTAAGCTCCAATACTGTATGATGTAGGACATTCTCCCTACCATCACCATTATCAAAAGGAATTTTGAAATATTAGGTAAACATTGAGGGTATCTACAGCAACAGAGTGATTCACCTTTCTCATTTCTGTAATAGTGCTAAGCTCAATTGTGACCTGCTTGCACTTTGATGCCTATGAAGGTTTGAGTTATGCAAGAAAATAGCTTGCAAATGTTTCTAAGAACTCACATTTATTTTGGCTCATCTGATCACCATATCCGCTCTTGAGTTTTCATATGGGGTGGAGTGAAGCTGTCATTCATGTCTACTCTGTTATGACAGCTGGTACTATTTAGCAACTACCCTGCTCAAATTAACCCTAAAAAGCATTTTTTTTTTCATATTTAAAACTATGACTGTGCCTATATCAACTCCTAAACAATGGATTGAAAAGTTTAAATTCACTCAGTGAATTCATTGTTCTAAATAAAACTAAAAAGCAAATTAAAGTTGCTTTGACAGTTGTTTTTTTTTAAACTGAATTGGCAATACAGTGTGCAAATACCAAGGAAAATACTTTTTAATATATTTGGTTTCTCCCTTTTGTTCTTTCAAATCCATTGCACATTAAGGCACAGGCAATCCAGAATATGTTTAGACTCTTATTTGTCCTGGAAGGAGAATCAGCCATCATGCAAATATGCGAAATAATTAGCAAAAGAGACATCTGACCAGTTGCTTTCTTGTTAAGGCATTCTTTGGCCGTAGCCTTTGTCCCTATGGATGTAGAGTTCACCGCCTCATTTTAGCCACATCAAAAGTAGGCACTGACTAAACAAATATGCATGATTTAGAAAAGCAGCCATATTTTCGTGATACAAAGCAAGTCGTCTACCGTTTAATGGGGACCTTATGTTCAGATGCCTTTTCAACTTTTTTCTTGTTTCAGTGTGGTATTAAAACCCAACCTGCTTTAAAAATCAAGCTGAGAGACATAATCACAGAATTCAATACAAATTCCAGAATGATGATATAGTGCAAATAATTTGCTAATGTTATAACATAATAGGTATATATCTATTGGAACAAGTACTCAGCAAAACAGCACATTTTGTACACCGACTAGATCTCTAACTTCTAAAAAATCATCTATGTGAGGAGCAAATTCAGCTGCAACTTCCAAAGGAACATTACTCATGTTCTAAGAACATTATGCATGATCAAAAATCACTTTTCCCCCTTAACATTCTGTTAAGATAATCTCCCACATCTTCTTAAAGAGAAATAAATTTGGGAACTTAAAAAAAATGCAATGATATTCTTTTTACTTTTCTCACTCTCTGCTCTACAGTAATTAATGTCTACTCAATGCCACGCTCAATCATCTGTCTCCCCTGGGACAGTGCTTTCAATTAAACCTTTTATTTCATCCAAGAATGCCTGTTCTCATTGACCACTGCACTTTTTATCTGTGGATTTATGATAATCTAATGCACATCTCCTTACTTGCAGAATGGCCTTATGAGTCCTTATTGTTCTTACACCAGAGAAGAAGTGAAAAACAAAATTAGCTCCTGAGGAAGTCAGGAAGGAAACCGCATTTGTTTAACGCAGCAAAAGGCCTTTCACTACCTGCCCAGTGGCCTTGCCCGTGACATGGCCCTGGCCTCTCAATGTGCTGGCTGCCCTTGCCTGGCTGCTCAAGTCTGATAAGACATGCGGACTCCCTCAAGAGCTCCTGAGAGCTGAGGGTGAAAGGCAACACAATCTTTGGGTTACATTTTCAAAGGTTTGTGAAGGAAGTAAGACATTTACATGCTATCGTTATTCTTTTCTGGACGAAACCCTACAGGTTAAAGAGGAACCTCTGAACTACTATCTGACAGTGAAGCTGGGCTTTTCAAATCCAAGCCATAGCTTGTTTGCAGCAATTTTGCCTTTATTTTCCTTCCAAAGAGGCTGCACATGATTTGGTTTCTGTTTCAGAAGTACACAAATTACAGTGACATGTTATTAACTTAACCACCATGAAAAATTACTTTTTTTTTAATAATCATACTCAGTTACATAGCTGAAGACAAAGCTCAATCTAGTGTACTTCTATCTCTTTAGGATGTAGGGAATAAGTCACTGTTATGTATATCCTCAAATGCTAACACCTTTAGTGCTTCATCTTTGTTTAATTTCCTTGCATACCTACATAGCACATAAAATTATCAAGTTCATAATTACATTAATATTTATTTATGTAATTTATTTACATTCTGTCTAGGAAGAGAAATTGAGGTGGCTTGCATTAATAATTACATTGAAAGTATCTGTCAACTTTTCAACAAATTGCTAGTGTTGTCATAGTTGTATCTTTCCAATAGAAGAATGTAGACTCCAAAGATTTTTTATTGCAATAAGGATAACCAGGCCCTAGTGAATAGTGTCTATAATTCACTCATTTTTCTTTAGGCAAAATGGAAATAAGCTTTAAGTAAATCATGACTGTGAGTGTAGACAAGGTGATTTCTCTTTATAAAATAGGTTGTCTGCCATAATTCTGTTTATAAACTTGGTTTTTGCAACTTAATTTTTTTCCTCAAATGAAAGACTGGTAAATTGTCTGAGTTTTCAATTAGTCAACAGGGTTTGTTTACTCTATAGTATGTCCAGTACATAACAGTACATGATAATTGCCATTCTACTGGATGGTCTGTACATAAGAACGTTTTGTGTGAAAATACACCTAAGCTTCCAGTAGAGGAAGTCAAAATACATTTCCTTCTAAGATGGCTATAGGAAGGTGTGCAGTCTCTTGCAGTAGCCACAGCTATGGTGCCATCAGGAGAGGATTGGAGGAAGGACTCCATTTGTGCCAAGTAATTACTATGGCAACCAGCATTTCAATGGTAGGTCAAAAAGGTGGTGATGAGAAAGGTATATGTTGGCAATTTGTTAGCTCTACATTTACTTAGGAGAAGGCACTCTTTAGGTCAAATGCTCCCATGGCATTCTGAACTATGGAACAAACAAACACTCAGATGCAGACAACTGCTGACCATTTATATATACAGATCATTCATAATTCAGGCCCTGTCTGCACTGAGTGTCATGCCAAGATTTGATGTTCAGCAATTCAGAGAATAGTACTTTGTAGTAGAAGAGATCTAAGAGGCCCTTTAGTTCAAAATCTTTATTTTGTGTGTGTGTGTTGATAATTTTAGTGTTTATGATTTTATTAATATTTTCAAAATTAGACTTCTACTTCTATTATCCAACCTAGGCTATGTCTAGTATAAAAGAATAAACTTTCACATGGGATGAGAGAAGAAAAGGAGAAACATACCCCTCAATTGGGAGAGAGATAATAAAAAATTGGGATAGGAGTTTAAATTTAGCAAGAATGTCATATATGACATATATGTCAAATAACAAAGTAGAGGAAAGGGAGCAGGCCTCATATACTTTAACATCTTTTGCAATATACATGCACTGAGAAAGAACTAGATTTTTGTTACTGGAATTAAGAAATGTAAAGATGATGTCCCTTGGATCTTGACTGTCCTTGTGACTTGCTTTGACTGAGAGAATGAGACACAAGTGACAGTGTGCAACTTGCAAGACTAGGGGAGGTCTTAAAAACTCGAGCTTCTTTGCATGTGCTGTCCTGATATTGATATGCAAGAAAGTTGGTCAAGTCTCTTGGAGGATTAAAAGGCAAATGAAGGAGAACAAAGGAGATCTACTCAACAGCCAGAACCAGCTGACAGCCATGTCATGAGGTCATCTTGGATTTACCACCCCTTCAGATGCACCAGTTGAATTCAAGAGGCATGATGAAGCCCAAACACAGAACTTAAAAACATAATACTTATAAACACAGAGCTTATGAATGAGGGTATCAAGTAGATCTTACAGTCACACTTGATGGATTTCTCTATCACTCCTAGAAGCAGTCTAGTTATGTAATTGCAATTTTGCTCACATGACAGTGTAAGTAGACAACAATAATAACACTATCACCAACACATTCCTTTCTTCTACGTTCATTTTCTTAGTTTTCCTTCCTATCTCTGGCTCAATCTTCTTTATATCCCTGGGAGTTTCTTCTTGCTGTGCTTCTTTGAATCTTACCATGGCCCAACCAGAATCTCATCACACAAGTGAAATTTTTTATGATTTTAAAAGGAGGCAATTGTGTTGTAAGATAGAATTGGACTGGTGCACTTGGTGTCATATATATACATGCTGATTTTTAATGATGCAGACCTGGAACTTATACAAAATAATAACTTGAAGAGAGGAGAATACAGGGGACCATGGAGATGGATCACGGGTGAATTGGTGGTGGGCTGCCCAAGGGGAATACAAAATGTGAAAGACACAAATAACACTAAAAAAAATGGAAAAAAAATAAATTTTGAAAGAAAAAATTAAAAACAAAAACAAAAACAAAAAAAACAAAAAACAAAATAATAACTTAGCGGTACTTCATACTAATTTAAAAACCACTTATTGATGGCTTCCTTTTTATAACTTCTAATTCATGAATTCACCTCTCAGTTTCTTCCTTAAATTTGAACATTTCCTTTCATTAGCTTTTCCTATAAGTAACAGGTACGATGACATCTTTTGTTCCTCCCATTACATTTAGCATTGCCTATAAGTTGTTGGAGTTCAAGAATCACGTTTTACTATTATCTTTTAAAGGTTTATTTTTAATTTATTTATGAATCTAAGAACTGGGGTATAGGCCAGATATACAGGGGGTGAGAAGATTCACCAGAGACAGAGTTGGGGGGCAGAAATAAGCAGATCTACTGAAATACACTGCTGAGGGGAGCAGTAGGCAAGATAAGAGAGGTTTGCTGTGCCATGTGTGTCAGCTCCCTGGTCGGGATCAAACTCAGGCCACAGCAGTGATAGAGTGACAGAGCTTAAACTTAATCCATAAGACACCAGGGAAGCCCTCAAGAATCAAGTTTTAATATGCATTGAGTGGCACAGCACCTAACACAAATGAATGTTTAATAAATATTTGTCAGCTAAACTTGGAAGAGGTGTTCAGTAAATATTGGTCAAACTATTGAGTCCTGTTATATCGGATATAGATCAAAAATAAAGGAAAATAGAGGCCTATGAAGACACTTCCCCTGAATTATTAACCTCTCTGAGTATTGTAAAAGAAGTCACAGGTAATATATGTATATATATATATATATATATATATATATATATATTTGTGTGGGGGGCTCTTTTATGTTTTGCCACTTTTGTCTTATTTCCTTGTTTCTGTGAGTTCTTCCCTGCTAATGGGAATTCCAGGATCTATGGGCTCTGACATTTGTGCAATAATGACTTGCACAGGTGAACTTTGTTTTTTCTGGAGCTCCAATATTCTCTTTCTCCCCATCCTAATACCATTGCCATCTTCCTCGCCACCTGCCATTTTGATATAATTTAATGTAATGTTCTACCAGCTTCCTCTTCATCACCACAGGCATTTTATTGTAGTGTAGAAATAAGTACATTCTGCAATTATGAAATACCATAATGAATGTTATTTTCTCATAGAAAGGGAGAATGATGGGTCAGAAAGCAAGAAAGGAAAAAGGAAGAGGAAAGAGGAAATATAAGAAAATTGAAACATTTCAAGCTGTTCAACAATCCGTCCTTAGGTCCTAAGCCTCTAAGAGATGCAAAGAATTAATTACGGAAAGACTAGGTGATAAAAGCCCTTCATATAACTCAATAAGTGGCCAGGAAACATAATTGAACTCGTTTATAATTGAATATCCTGCCATCGGGGCAGACTTAAAGAAGGGTAAACTTAAAGAGACATAACAATATTAAATGTTCTTTTGTTTTTTTTCATTTGTGATAAAACTTTTTTAAGGGAGACCTAGATGCTGGTGGGTTTCATTTGGCAGCACCAGAAACTGAATAGCATGTGACTTATACTTGTGCATCTTAATTTAAATAATTATAATATCTTAAAGAAAAAAATGCATCTTAGCTTCTTCAATGTTTTATTATATCTGACAGGTTCAATAAAAGGGCACCCATCTACTGGTGCATTTATGCGTCATATGTTCTGCACACTCATTAAAAATAATGAGAACATATTTAAAAGTCATTGCCCAGAGAATCTTTGGGGACGGGGCATGGGAAGAGGTAAGTGGCAACAGATTGTTATTTGAGTGTCTATCTCTGTTTTATCAGCCCTTAGGAAAAAAAAAAAGTTAATCTTATGATGATATTCTTTAATGATAAAGATCACACATTTTCCTGAAAAACAGGCAGATGAAATGTTCAAGCGTCTAAGCAGACTTTCAGAATGAAATGGACTATAGTGACAGTTTCACATGTGTGGTATTTACTTTGATAACAGCTGGAAAAGTCAACCACAATCAACTAAGGTGGTACTTTCTCCCCTTAATCTCTATCTTTTACAAAACGAATACATTTCCTCATCTTACATCAAATGTACCTTAACAAATGTACTGATCACAGGCATAGAGGTAATTAAGCAAATCAAGGTCATCCCCCGAGTTTTGTAACCGCCTTTTTACCCAGATGCTACATATCAACAGCTGGCATGAATTACTGGTAACATTTGGTTAACTGGATAATAAGAAGGATATAGTCTGTGATTGGTCATAATGTTACTTTTTCTGAGCTGCTTTAACACATATATTTGGAAAACTCTTCTTTATTCCAGCCTCTGGGTGCCTAATCATGGCCACAGTGGATGCTAATAAGACTTACGTCTCGTGCCATGAAAGAACAGCTGAATCTCACGGTTTTTCATCTTTAACTTTGCAAGAGAATGTAATTAGGCCCTGATCCTCTAAAATGTCACGAGAGCTTCATTTCAGCATAGAGCTCGCCCCTTCCAATCCCCAGCAAAACCAGTTCTTTGATAAAAGCTATTAAGTATTTTCATTCTGACACCTGGAAGCCATACAACCAGACAAAATGGCCGGCACTTCCTCCATCTGTTTTAATAAAGCTGAACCAAAGCATTTATCATCATCTATTTTATCAAGGCTAGATTTTGCTGACATGGATTCAGTAAAATTCTTTCAGGTATAAGTACTTTCCAGGGAGGAGCAAATGACTATTAATCCCTCATCCTTGCGGATTATTGAACGCGTTCAAAAAACTGGCAGATTAAGGACTAGTCTCTTTGTACACAGCATAAGGGAGAAAGAAGGCATGATACTTTCCTTAGTGAGGTGGAACCGTACTTAAAAGCTAACTCTGATTTTGATGATGTAATTTTGGCAAGGGACACTATCTCAGTGTCTCACTTCCCCCTTTCTAAAATGAGATAAATGGGATCAATTAACCTCGGTCCCTTTGTGATGATAAACAAGGGTCACTTTCTTAGGAGCTTTGGAATCTGATATGATTTCAACCATAGCTGAATGGGGGAGAGAGAGTCTGGCCCTTGTGAAGGCCACATACCTTATCCTATAGCAACCCACGTTGGAAGTAATGGGGAAGCAGGAAGGGAAATGGGTTAAACTGCAAACAAATACCAACATCCCAACTGTTCAACTTCCCTAAATGTACCCTCCCCCTTTGACACAGGTTTAAATGTACAAGTTATAAGGTAGCACATAAGAAATTCTGAGCACAATCAAATTGAGTGTGGAAATTTTAAAGCACAATCAAGTTGGGTCTGAAAAAGTCAAGCACAATTGAGTTTGCCTAAATGAATCAGGTGTAATTGAGTTGAGTAACTGAATTGCACTCAGCACTGGTTTTTTGCCAAAATGAGAGGCATGTGGCCAAAGAGACACAACTCAATTAGGTTTGAAATTTTCACAGAATATTTTTCACAGATCAAGAAATTGTAGAATAGAAAAAATTGAGAAATTTCTTAGTGAAGCTAGTCAGTTACAACCATTAAGTTATCTTAGAGGCCTTATGTTCTTTGTTACAAAACTAGTTTCTCAAACTTGAGGGAACATAAGAGCTATCTGGAGAGCTATCACACATCTTTGGGACTCACCTTAGAGTTACTAATTCCCTTGGTCTGGAGGTAGTCTGAGACTGCACGTATAAACCCCCAATCACACGGTCCTGCTTGTGTGAGATCATACTTTGAGAACCATTGTTCTAATAAATTAATGTAGAACCAAGATTGAAGCATTTTAAAAAATGCTTTTAAAAAACCTCTTAAAATATTTTAATATAAGGTAAGGTTCCATGTTGCTTTTATGACTTTAAAAGTAAACTGTAGTTAGATTACGCAAATGTTTTTGTAACTTATACTAAATTATCATTGACATGCTCTCACTGTCTTGGGTATCTGTATTTTGAGGTTGCTAATGCTATGAAATCTAAGGAAGTATCTGCATTTTTTTAATTTGGTTTAAAATGATTGTAGCAGGATGGATAATGCATTGGATACAAATCCCATACAGATCAAAGGTAATAGCTACATTAGCAATACCTTTTCCAATCTTCTATATAAACTACTTTAATAGTGTTCAGCGTTCATGAATCAACAAATATTTACTGAGCATATGGTGTGTGCCAGTCACAGGAAATAATAGTATGAGTTAATGTTATTGGATATTGGCACGCACCACATTCTAGCATCTATGCTCTGGTAATTCTCACACAACCCTACAAGATAGGTGCTGTTACCATTCTCACTTCACAGGTGACGATGCCAAGGCACTGAGGGGCTGAATAAGATGGCACAGCGGGGATTCACATTAGTCGAGCAGACTCCTAAATCCAGGCTCCCAATTGCTGTTTCCTTACAGGTCTTAAGACCTAAAGAAGAAATTTTTAGTCTGTGATTCAAGGGCATGATAAAGAGAGATCTGAATAGGAGAGGAAAACTAGGTAGGGCTCCATAAACCAGATCTGGAGCTTCAATGAAAATTTGCCAAAGGAAGTGAGCTGGAAGCAGTTATCTTAAGGAATTGTGAGGTAAAGGGCAAGGAAGATGAAGGCTCATAGCAAATGTTGGCAAGAAGTGTCACCAGAAACTGTGGAATAGGTGAAAAGTCTTCAGAGTGACTAGAAAGAAGGGAGAAGAAAAAAAATGCTGAGGATCACTGGTCCCACAGACCAGCTTTGTATCCATTAAAAAAATAAAATTTCGCGATGAAATAATTGTTTCCTCCTCCAAACCGATCTATACATTTATATATATATATATATATATATATATATATATATATATATATATATATATATATATTTTATACAAGCTGGGGTACAGGCCAGAGGTGTGGGGTGGTGAGATGCTTCACCAGAGACAGAGTGGGGAGCAGAACAGGCAGATCAGAAATACACTGCTGAGGAGAGCAGCGGGCGAGGCAGGAGAGGTCTGCCGCACCATGTGGGATTCTCCACGGCTGGGCGTCGAACTCGCATTACCGCTGCCGACGGCTCCCCAGCGCAGCGCTCCACCACTGCACCACCAGGGAGGCCCGATCTATGCATTTTTAATGGCATCCCTACCTATCCTCCAGACTCAAAACTTCTGAGTTATTGGCATTTCTTCCTTCCTCACTCCACCATGTATCAGATGCCAAAACCAAAGTTTTCTACTTCCATCTCTTCTCATTTCCTGTGGGTGGGAAACCTTAACTTATGCCTTAGTATCTTTCACTCAAGTGAGTAATAATGATGACAATGACAAAAAAATATTTGTTGAATCCCATTTCATGCGGTCTACTTTAAGTACTTTACATACATCTCATTTAGTGCTAACAGTCTCTTAGATAAACACTGATCTGCCTGTTAGAAGAGGAAGGGAGACTCAGGGAGGTAACTTAATTAAGACCATTCAGCCAGTAAGTGGTAGAGCTAAGATTTAAACCAGTTCGGACTGATTTCAATCTCAAGCTCCTACAATTATATTCTAGAGAATTACAGTAAGCATCTCTTCACCCCATCTAATTATTTCAAACAACACTACTTCTATGTTAGCCCTTTGTTCAGTAATCTGTCAACTAGGCTGCCCACAACCTCCTTAATGTATATTACGTTTTCCAAGGTCTGAGTATTTGAAGATGCTACCTCCTACCTGCCCTTATGTCTTCATTCTGAAATCCCACTCAATCATCAACACTCTTCTCAAATACTCCTGTGATCTTGAAGACTTTCCTGACTCCCTACTTTTAATACCTATAGTATTTCATGTGTCTAATTCAATTATCTCATCACTCTTCTCGATAGGCTAGAAGCTCCTTGAGGACAGAAACACATCTCATCTCTGGAGTTCATGTTGCAGAGACATGTTTATGATTAAATACATACTGGCTGTAAGAAAATGCAGTAAGAAGGAAATTACAATAGGGAGAAGAACCAGTAGAGATTGTATCTTAGAAGGACTCCATCTTAAGTCACAAGAACTGTGTTGTTTAGAGAATGCATAAAATACTACAATGCATTTGGGTTTTTGCATAATTATTTAAATTCCAAAACATAACTCTTATACTTTGGTTTAAGTAGAAAAATCATTCTGAAATCAGCCTTCAATTTCTGCTACTTATCCACAAATAACCGCTATAATATTCATTCTTCCTTAAGTAGCTTGATTAATTAAGCATGGAGTCATTTAAATAAAATAGCCAAAGGGAATAAAATAATGTATCAGTTAAATGAGGTTCATCTAAAATTTCAAGCCAAAATTCTTGCATGAATCATAATGTTAAATAATTTGACAGTGAAGGTGGGAATTTTTCATTTTATAAGAAGCTGGAGTTAAACCATGAAGATGCTGGCGTTGCAGGTCATTTGTGAGGGTAGTCACAGGGACTGGTAAACACAGTAGTGTGAGAATACCCAGAGCTCAGCAACTATTAAGGGAGTCTCCATGCATGTGCGCATCGGTTTTTTTTTGTTGTTGTTCTCAGAAAAGCAATACTCCTAAGTGAAGGCCGAATCAGCATGACAAACATGGCTAACTCTGGGATCTCAATCATGCCAGGCAGGAGCGACTTGCTTGCTTGAAATATAGTTAATCCCACTTGCAGAGGCTAGCATTTAATAGCAGGCCAACTTGGCAGGTAGAAATTATAAATACATTTGAAACTTTCTCAGCTTGTTTTACCCACCAGGGGTTGCTGTGATTTTCAGGATAATTTAAAGATAAGGCAGCAGGTCAGAAAATGAAACATTAAGGAGGTTAACAAATAAATGACAGAATATGCCTTTCTTCCCAATGAAAGACATACACACATGCACATACATAGCAAATAACATAACATCTTTCTCTCTCTGAAGCTCTTAAAAACAATAAAGGTATGAAATAAACTTTAAAACTTTCAGTTTTTCCAGGATCATTCCTAGACAGGAAGATAGCTTTATATGGTACTATGCATAAGAAAAAAATAATTTTAGGCACCAGGGATGAAAAGGAGTTAGCAGACCAGTTCCCTAACAGAATAGACCAAACAAACCACTGATGAAGTAACATAGTTTTCATTCCAAGTGCAGAGGCAGACACAGCAGTTTCACCTTCCAACTCGATTACCAACACTAATCTCAAAGTTTCTTCAGCAAAAATCTTCCTTAAGTGAATACCTCTTTAATAAACTCTTACTCGGTCAGAGGTGAGGACATCAAAGGATCTTCCAGACAGGGATTCTGGAAAGATTACTTTTGAAGCACAATTCTTTTGGTAAAGACACTAGAAAGAGCAAAAGAGTTGTGGTGTTATTACATAAATTCCACTATTGATTTTCAAGCCAGCCTGCCACAGATGGAACAAGAACAGGCTAAACGTGTGACTGCATTTGTGATACTAACCAATTGCCCAGGAAGAACAAGGACCAGCAAGTATAAGAATTCAGCACAGCACTCTTCTGTGGCAGGTCGAGAGAAATGAACAGGAAATGGATGCTAAAGGTCTTTGGAATAGCAGAGGGTCAAATCTGAGAGACCGGCCTATATTGGGACTTCCTGTGTAACTGCTGACCACATGCTCCCTCGGCTGTGTTAAGTATTAATCAGAAGCTAATGATAACAAGGAAGTAAGGAAGATTTAACTGCCACAAAACAGGCAGAGCAGTACCATTAAGAGGGAGTTTTGAGCTGGTGAAATAGCAAGGCTTAATAGAAGCGAGAAGAGAGTTTCTCAGAATAGCAAAACAATAAACACAGTTTGTTTCTTCAAAGGAGATAGAATTAGACAAAAGCAGGAAATGCTGTCCTTCCTTCATTCTGCCAGATTTCCAATGGAAAGTCAAGCATGTATATCCATCATGATAAGGGAGAAGAGACCAAAGTGATACCTCCTTCAAGTATTAGAAACAAAAATACAAAGATGTGTCACAGGGCACACTGTTCTTCATATTACTCTTCCAATTAGTCCAGTGCATGTCACACTATGAAGTAATTCCCACTGAAATAAATCCATGCATGCCCAACATGATGTCTCTTTAAACTTTCTGTGCAGATCTTGCTACTTAGTGCTCAAGGAAAGCATTGGGAATGGAAAAAGAATATAATTCCACATTTCTCCAAAACATAGATTATGGAGCCACACATTATTTAGGGACTTATAAGCTTTGATCAATGGCCCTTGCTTTGCTGTGGTTACAAAGAATATTCCACATATTTGGATAGTCTGAGGTCTGAGGTCAAATATTATTTAGAGTTTAGACTATTTACCAGAGAATACTAAGAGAATGGATTCTAACCACATGACCCCCAAATTTTGTATAAAACCAAAAACAATGAGGAAAAAATAATTTACTTGCTTTCATAATCTCATTGTTTTAAAATTAATTTAATATACTTCTTGGTTGGCTTAGGCTGTGATGTCACTTTCTGGGATATAAATCAAATTTCACTAAATTATATTAAATGACAGTGAAATAATATATACAAGTTGCCTGACTTATGTATTTGATTGGTTAAAACAATTTGGATGCCAGGACAGATTTTGAAAGAAGAAATAATAAACAAGAAAACAATGTTCAAAATAGTAGTTAATCTCCAGCAAGCCTGCATAAACCTATTTATCCCATAACATATCTACAATATTGTGTTTATAGTACTACCACAGTGGTAATGCACCAGGATAAATAATTATAGCTAATACCTACTGAGCACTTACAGTTGATCAGTAAATATGCTAAGAGCTTTGCATGCATTATCTATTTTAATTCTCACAACAATTTATGATATACATCAGGACACTGAGCCTCGAAATGATTCTGTGATCTTCTCTAGCTCACACGGTAAGTGGTATATATATTAGAAGCTGAGCACAGAGAGTTAAATGCTAGAGATAATACCAAGTGCTAAGAAACCTAGGCCTCTAGTTCCAGGTTACTCATCATATTGAACCTTTGTTTTCTCAACTGAAAAGTTAGAAATGAATTCACAGGTTCTTCCCACTCTCTTGAGTCCAAGAATTCTACTAGTCCACTTACTAACTTCTAGATGTCTCTGTTATTAGATTCTTTTGCATGCATGCATAAGAATGAAATCTTTCCATACAGGGTTTTACTCCAGCCATGATCAGATTTCAACAGAATACAGTCCAAAGTTCTTTCCTTTTTCTCCTATTCCTGAACAGAGTTTCTAAGGGTTTTAACCTCCAGCAACCAAAGAATTGGACAAATAGTGAAAAGGCTCCCCTCTCTATACACACAATGACCCCTTGTTATTATTTCTTTCTATATTAGTTCTTAAAGCGTAAGATCAAAGTCTTTCCAGAAATAAAGAATTGAAGGAAAAAATCAACTGTATTTTAAGGAAAAAAAAATCTAGACTCCAAATCTTTAGCATTTTGTTTATGGAAAAATAAGAAAAAGAGAATATGTGAAAGAAGATCAAGATTTTGCCTTCCAAATAACTTCAAATAGAGGGTTCAAGTCAAGGAAAAGTGGTGGGGAAAGTAAACTTCATGGTTCATACCACTCATTCCTCTTCCCTTTCCTTCTTTACTGCAGATCTTCCGAAAGCATAAAATAGGAAATTTGAAAAAATGGATAAAATGATGGGAAAGAGAAGGAAGATGGAATGGAAACTCCTTGCCAGAAACATGGAGGGGAGGTGGGCCTTTGGCCAGTAAATAAGGAGCATTAATATGAGTGAGGTGATTCAGTTGTATATCCAAACATGAATATAAACACATCTAAGAGAATATTATACTCAGTAGATATCTTGGAGTTTATCTAGTGTCATCACCTTATCAAGTGAGAATTTTTTATTAGAACATCTTTGACAGATGGTGAGGCAGGCTCTGTTTCAATATTTCAATAACCCATTTCCTTCTTGGATAACTCCAATGGTAAAAAATTTCTTGTAATGTGATCGCTTCCAACTATTTGTTTTCATACAATTCAACAAGGGCAGGGAATAAATCTAGTAGGTCTTAACTATTTTTCAACCCCAGAACTTCCAACTGAAGTACACAGCATATTCTCAGTATGAGAGAATTCTCAGTATAAGTACACAGCATAATCTATTTACTGGATAAATGCATAGGTAAATTATTGGAAATAAACTATATGGAGAAATAGATTAAGTCTACTTTCCAATCCACACAATAACTCTACAAATTTAATGACAATTATCATGTGTCTCAAGTTTTCTCTTTTTCAAGCTAGCCTCAATTTTCTCAACTAACCCTAACTGTTCAGATAACACTGGTCAACATTGAGATCATTACTGACTTTAAAAGGACCTAATCTGTAGTATCTTGGTGTGCTGGACATGAATATAACCCTGAAAATGTTTTCTTAGTTCTCGTTTTGAAGTATTTCATATAATTCATTTCATATGTTTCATCGTGTAAATTTATACAGTAGGACTGCAACGACATCCTAAATCAGCCTAGAATGATGTAATATTGCATAGCATTGCATAATACCATCATGCACACATCATCCAGAGTTGACTGCATCATTTTCTGATGCAATGCAATACTTCTGCCAGGCGGCTGATGAAGTAAGCTGACGTCAGCAGTACACTATGGAAACCCCTGCCGGAAAGGTTGAGCATTGAAAATATTTCAGAGTTTGTGAGAGACAGTTGAAGCTACTATTCCATAGAACTATTATTATTTTATCCACTTAGGCACAATACAGAACAGTAATGCCTTGAAAGTGCATCAATAGCATGGATAATTTCTGCTCTATTTGTGGGGAAGTGACATTTGCCAACCAGAAGAAAAGTATCACTTTTCAAGTGAAGAAGGCTTATCATCTTTCCTTCCGATGCGAGGTTGGTGACCAAGACAAGCCTTGGGCCCCGCATATATGCTATGTTACAACACAGCTTTCACAGTGGTTAAATGGCCAAAGACCATCAGTGCTGTTTGCAGTCCCCATGGTGTGGAGAGAGGCAAGCAACCACATAAAAGACTGTTACTTCTGCTTGGTTCCTCCTGTTTCCAGCAGAACAATGAAGCAAAAGAAGTCGAGAATAGGCTACCCAAATATTTTGTCTGCATTGAGATGACCAGTTCAACAACCTGTTGCAGGGTGATGCAAAACAAGCATGGAATGCTTTTTGCCTAGTGGTTACAAACTTTCTTGGGAATGTTAGGGCAGAAAACTACAAGGAACTAGTAGAAGACAGGCTGATGCAGTATCAGAAACTTGGCTGCAATATGTCTCTAAAGATCCACGTTCTTCATTCCCGTCTGGATTTCTTCCCTGAAAACTGTGGGATGGTTAGTGATGAACATGGCGAATGTTTTCATCAAGACATTGCATCAATGGAACAAAGATACCAGGGAAAATGGCCCACTACAATGCTGGCTGACTACTGCTGGACACTCCCCAGAGGTGCTCCTGAACAGCTATACAAGGGATAAGTGAAGAAATTGAAGAAGTAGTCTATGACTTGATTTTTGACAGGTATTAACCATAGACCTATTACTATTGGCATTCATTTCGTGATGTAAACATCCATTTATTGCAGATTACAGAAAAAACTCGAGCCAAGATTAGAATTTGACTGTCATATTCATGTTGAGCACATACAAATCGATAGGAAATGACTAATTCTATTTCAGTTATATGACTTTTGTAAAAATTTTTGACCAGTGTAATCTAACTTTGGGACCTTATGTGTGCCTTTATCATTTCTTATATAGATTCAAAGCAAGTAAAACAAAAAAGGGATAATTAAAACCCCTTTTATCACATCTATTCCTCATTTTACAGCCATTAAAGTTCTTTTAAGAAATTATAAGTGTTCTGTAGTATTCTTAAATAAATAGTTTCAATAACAAAATAAAGGTGTTCATTTCGAAAAAAAATGAGAACATGAAAATTTTTCATATTCCCAATATTCTAGGTGCTATTTCTTCCAGTTCTTTTTTATAAAGATTTTTAGTATGTAATTTGATCATACTCTATGTATAATTTTACACCCTACTTTTTAACTTCACAATTTACTGTGAATATTTTATCATGTTATTATCAATTCTTCACAGAGACCATTTTAAATACTTCTTATATTGCATTCATGAGCTATCCAGTTATTTATCTAACATATGAGCTATCCAGTTATTTATCTAATATATATGGTAAGTATAGTATCTAAAATATTACTGCAATAAATAGGATTTGGGGAAAAATTAATATACCCAAATTTTACACAAATCCTTGATGATCAATTTAGGAGAGATTACTAGAAATATAGCTTCTAGTTAAAGGATGTACTTTTTTAATTTTAAATAATTGTTCTTCTTTGAATTAAATTTACTTAACCTAAGATATTTCTATAAATCACTATAGGTAACTTTCAGTTGCCTTTAGTAAATTTTCTATTTTTTCTCTTTCTTCTATTCATTTTTAAAAATTAATTTATTTAATATTTTTAATTGAGGTAATATTAGGATAACCCCATCAGGTGTTACCACCATAGCGCACCAAATCACCCATAGCCCATCACCATAGTCAACTGTTCTTCTTTTCCTCTTCATCCTTACCCCTTCCCAGACACCTCCTCTCCTCTGGATGCTTTAGTTCTATATTCAGCTTTCTTAATAAAATTTTCTCTTCCCCAAGATGCCTTTTCACAGCCCTCAAGACTAGATTAAATTCACTTGTATGTTACTGTTGGGCTCTGCAGTTCTCTTTCATAATCGTCACCATTTTGAATAATTAATTATATTTTTATGCCCTTTTAGACAGCCAGCTGCTTTAAAGTAGGACCATGAACATTTTTGCTGTGTTTTGCATAGGACCTTGCACATACCCAACATTATTTTATTTAGCTAAATATTATTGTTTCCTTAAAAGGTATTTGGATTTATAACCTAAATTACTGTTTGCATGTACCCAAGATGCATGAAATGAACATCCCTAACTGTGACACCCCCAAATGGGGCAAAATTTTCTTGCTGTGATTCAAGTTTTGCTACAAATGTGGCCTGAGGTTTAAAACTCAATTCTCAGATCCTATAAATTCACCAAGTATATTGAGCTCTGCATTGAAAATTGAATGAGACAGTGATCTGATTACCAACTCCCGGGGCAGAAAAGTTCCTTCTTGGCGGGCAATGACCAGTGATGCTGTCTCTCCCTGCTTGGTGCTCCTCAGCATGGCCACGAGTTCTTCCTGAGTTCGACCCGTGACATCTCTGCCATTCACCTAATGAAGACAATCATGTGAGCTGTCGCCAGCAAAACACTTGCCCCCATCTCCTTCTATCTAGAGGGCTTCTGAAAGTTTGCAGCAAATGGGCTCCTACAATCAATGAAGTTCTGAAAACTGAAAACATGGGCCAAACCCACCATTTAAAAAACACCAATAAAACCAGCTGTCATTATTATGGTATTGGATGGTCATAGACAGTCAGTAGTTAATACCAGCAATTTTTCCTAAAATACCACATTCTTTTTTATTATTATTATTAAATTTATTTTTTTCTTACATTGTTAATTTTTGTACAGTATTTGATTTCTCCCCTCAAAGGAAGTCTGCGTAGTTCTCCCACCAACAAAGCACACGTGAGCCATCACACAGACCCTTGTGTTCTTCCCTCCTCTGTTTTGACCCCTCTCCCTTACAAGGGGAAATCAAACTAGCATATACCAGGGAATAATTACTCAAATAGGAAGGAAGCAGCTTTCAAACACTTAACTGGTACCATTTTCTGTCTAATACAAAAAACAGAAATGGACCATTATTGGATGACACATTCCTCTGGAAAGAAAATTCTTTTCTATAATTCCACAGTGTCCTC
Organism: Scalopus aquaticus; assembly: GCA_004024925.1. Taxonomy (NCBI): domain Eukaryota; kingdom Metazoa; phylum Chordata; class Mammalia; order Eulipotyphla; family Talpidae; genus Scalopus; species Scalopus aquaticus. Next base: position 24,073 of record PVIJ01007387.1, on the reverse strand, counting down.
CATGTTTAGAAAATGATGGTCACCAGATTATCATATATTATGGGAAATTTAATTTGGAACTATATTAGTTATTGAGTTATCTTTCCTGATGTAGAACTACATGGAAAGCTGTAGTGTTTCTTCCATGTCTTGAGAAATTTAGATGGAAACAGCCATTTTCAATGAAGATGATTTCTTGAAAGGTAGTTGTCGGTGTATATTTAGCCAACAAAATGATGCTCTCATTAACAACGCATGAACAAAAAGGAACTAAGAAGGCCCTCTTGCTTTGTGTGTTCTAAATACTTCTCTATGGGCACAGATCAACTTGAGGCAGACAGGCCCATCCTTGTGAGATAGTTAAAGAGACTGGTATCAGGACTTCAGTGTGACTTTGAAATTCTTAGTCCTACCTGAATATATGTTTAACTTTTAGATTTGAACCAGATTCCTTGGGGACCCCAAGGGGTAAAAGTAAGAGAGAAGGGAAAAATTCTTATTATTTCTTATCCCTGCCCTTTACTGGGGACTTTCAATATCAGGCTACTCAGTAGTTTCATAATCAAGGCCCTTATTGGTCTACAATAAGGTAATAATTTTCAACATCTGTATTCAAATTTTAACATATGTTTATATACTTATTTAAATATCAAGGAATATTTGATTGAATACATTAATTTCAATTCTTACCTCCAAAATTCTGTCTCCTGATTGCAGGCGACCATCTTTTATCGCAGCTCCCTTCGGTAAAATGTTTTTTACAAAAATGGGACCAGGACCATGTATGGAAGAATCTCTGGTAACCACAGTGAAACCAAGTCCTTCGGGACCTAGTATATAAGAAAAATGCACAGTTACCTTAGGTAGGTGTAATACTATATTCAATCTTGCTGTGAAATCTAGGTAATTTAGACAAATAAAGAATAAGTGAAATATTTACCTTCCAGCATATATTTTAAATATGCTACAGTTGTTCGAGTTTAAAATACAAATTATTGTTTCTGACAGGCCCTGATGCTATCAGAGTAAATGTAGGGCCCTATGCAGTTGTGTAATACTTTCTCTTATTAAGGTCCTAGAATAAATGTCAAATGTTATACATATGCTAGGGAGACTGAATTCTCAGTAAACCACAACTTGACTTCATACTTTCTGGAGAAGCAAAGGCCATCTGACATGAATTTTGCAGGCTCCAATCAGCTACCGAATCTGTGGCGTTCTTCTCTACTTATGCCTCAATGCTTTATAAGCTGCAACTCTCAGTTGCTCACTCACCTATATGGTTCTCTTTATTATCCAGTATATTGCCCAATCTATCTAATTTCTCTACCAGATTTCTCTGCCCTATAGAACCATAGAGTTCAATTTTCCTGCTTCTTCATTCTTCTATCACCAATGACCTACCTGTGACCATATATAGTAATTCTTCCTCTTCTTGGTCTGTCCCCTTCTCTAGCTTCCATACTTACCACCAATCATGTTCTTGAAATTACCTCTCTCCTTGGCTTCCATAGCTTTATTTTCTGGTTATTTTCCTATTTCTCAGATTACATCATATCTCTCTCTCCCTTACCCATTTTCTCCCACATACACATATACGTTTTCCAGGGGTCCATTCTGGAACAATTTGCCCTCTAGATTCTTAATTTCAGCCAGCTCCTGGTTCCAACACCCGTACCCCTATATGGTACACCCAAATGTTTACGTTTGACCATAATCTTTCTCACTTCAGTATCCTAGATGTCACCATATATGTACTTTCACCACCATTCAAATTTTGCTATGAACTTCTTCACTAATTCAGATTCCAGTCTTGTCAAATATAGTCATCTTCTTAAAGTTGTAATTCTGGAAATGTATCTCTACTGTGTAAGCCACCTTCATTGAAAAACTCAGCAGTAACTAAAATTTCTCTTCCCTCCCGCACCCAGTTACCTATGAAGGCATACATGTTATATTCAGACAGATACACTGCACCATTTACTCATCCTCTGTTGTTTGGTTTCTATTTCTGGATCTCTATTTGCTGTCATATTAATCTTCCCCAAGTAGAGTTGTGATGTTATATTTTATTTTTTGCATTCAAAGATTTCCAATGTATTTTTAAGGTGACATACTATGGCTCACTCATTTATCCTCTGAGTACTCAATCCTGTGTCATATAAATAGCTGGATAATTCATACCAAAAACTACAACTGATAAGTTTAAATAAAAAGCCTAACTGCTAAGCATACCTGATTATCTGTCATTCCTAGACAGTGAATTTTATTCCCAAAATAGAATTTTTTAATAATTTATTCATTTTTATATATTTTACATCATTGTTCATTTGTTTTACAATGTTTGTTTTCTTTTCTCAGGTATAGACCCCAAAGAATTTCCATCACAATTCACCCACGCATCATCACCATAGTTCCTTCTGCTCCACAACAGAATTCTTATAGGGGGATGAAATTTTGACCAGAGCTTTCTAGCATAATCTCTATACCAGATTAAATGTAACTGTTACTTGATTTTGCTATGTGCTAATAGATATGCCAAGACTATGTTGGATCAAAGCCACAAAGTCTTTGTTATTTCAGACAATAATCTGTGAGATTGGGTTTCTTTTGAATTGAGTATTAAAAATTACACAGCATTGCAGGTGGTTGGAGTGTGGAAAGGAATTATCAGGAGATGTTAAAAAACACAAAACCACAGACTTATTTGTACATATAATACTGCATAAATATACATACATACACATGACCTAGTTTTATTGATCTGTGTTCGCAATGGATAGAAACATTGAAAAAGATTATGAAAGTTACACGTGCTCTTGAAATTAAATATGCTTTGAGAAATTATAATATTAAATAGGTTAAATTAATAATTATTACATACTTCCTTTCGGAGGAGCAAAGTTTCTGCTGACATCAAACTCTTAGAGGATGAGAAAAAATACTGGTTCTTTGAACTTGATCTAAATGATGCTTCAAAAATCACTCCTCAAAACAGGGACACATGAATTTTCATGTCTGTGCAGTGTTAAGTTCTAATACAATATTGATCTGTTTCTATCACGTTTTGCAATGATTCTTTTGAATCCTTGACATATATTCATTATTTTCTTATTTCAAATAATCTATACTATCCAAAAGGAAAAACTCAGAAACTACTATAATTTCAAGAAATCTCAGTTACCTAAGTATACACTTAAATCTATTCTTTGATACAATTACATGAAGAGAGAATTAACAAAATTATCCTTAATGCATTTCTCTTAACCAATTTTCCACGTTTCAATAATAGAATGCTATTAAGCATAATTTAATAATTACCTTTCTTTAGGTCAATCTTAATTTTCTTTGCACTTTTCTTACTGCCAAACCCCATGAGAGGGGAAAGTGAGGGAGATGGTGGCTTTCTAGGCACTCTCGGCACTCGAGGGCTTTTGCTTTGCAGCAGGGAAGTCAGTGCATCTTCTTCAGGACTACTTGCTCCCGTGAGACTTTCTGTCTTTAGTCCGGGTTTTCCCTGGAAGGAAGGTGGCACCTTTGCTTTCAAAGCCCCATCTTTGCTACCAAAAATGCTAAGTGGTGCAATGACTGACTTTTCATACTGTTCACGGTTTTGAGGCGGAAGCACACAGAGGAGCACAGTAGAAGATTTCATCGCCTGCCGGAAGACATCTTGAGCCCTTGAAAGAGATTAGTAAAGACAATGAATTCTAGCTCGCCACTAAGGCTGCCCCCACGACGGGCTTGCATACACAGAGGAGATGTGATGCGTGTTACAGTGTGACACTGCCAACTGAGTATTGGACACACTTATGACCTGACTGCTGCATTGTGAACTGCATAATCCTCTCACTTAACCTTCTGAACAATCATGTTAGATGAGTATGGTTGGCTCTCATTTTGCAAAACGAGGAAACTGAGGTTCAGAAAGATGAAGCAACAGCTATTTTTCAAATTGTCTAATTTCATATTAAGCCACATTGGTATATCACAGCTTATGTTACTCAGAGGTATACATTCACATCTCTCCAGCTATAGTTTTTAAATAGCTCTAAATCTGAAAATCTATTCACAGTGATTACAATATAAAAATATGCTTGAATTTTAGATAAGAAAATCATTTTGCTTTCATTATTTAGATTATCAGTTTCCTTTTTGTACTTTTCCCTAAAATATAGATCATTTCTAAAGTGAGTTGTTTCAAAAATTCACTTTTGACATGAGCCTTTCCTCATGGAGACAAGTGGTAGGTGTCTTGGTTGTGTGAACTGTCGTAGCGGATGGTCCATCCAATATGCACCCCAGTAATTCTATGACAGAGAATCTGTACTTTTTACTTTTTTTTTTGTCTTAGCACTTTGTGTTCTTCCTCAATTTTCTTACTAGCTTTTTTCTGTTCCTCTTCCTGCTCATGAGTAGGTAAAAATAACTACTTGTCCCAGCCTGTCTTGTCAAAATGAGATTAAGTGAAGGGGCTAAGGAAAAGACACTCTTCTGAGGACCAGAGATTTTTTTTGTTTGTTTGTTTTCCTGTATCTTTTTCCCATTTCTTAAAACTCAGAAAGAGTAAGTGGACTCTGGTAGCCATTCTGTGACCATGATATAGTGAAAAGATAGCAGCCACATAAGTAGGACTGCAAGGCAGAGGAGAAAAGATGGCTGTCTTGCCACTAACTATGGAAATGCCCTCCCAATTCTGAACTGTCACGCCACACTTACTGATCCTTCGAAAAAATGAAGCTTAATCTTGTCTAAGGAGGGGCCTTCCCTGGTGGTGCAGTGGTTAAGCGTTATGCTGTGGAACTGTCGGCAACAGTGACTCGAGTTCAACATCTGGCCAGGGAGATTCCCACATGGCACGGCAGACCTCTCCTGCCTTGCTCACTGCTCCCCTCAGCAGTGTATTTCCATTGATCTGCCTGTGCTGCTCCCCGCTCTGACTCTGGTGAATCTTCTCGCTGCCCCACACCTCTGGCCTGTACCCCAGCTTGTATGCATAAATAAATAAATCTTTAAAAAAAAAATCTTGGCTAAGGCACCTTTCTGTCAGGTTTGTTATTAGCAGTCACACCAAGTAACAAACAATTATGACTGCTGAGCCCCCCTCAATTTCCCCAAATGCTTAATTCTCCACATTCTAGGGGAGAAGGGAGAAAGCATTATATACACAGTTCAAATTCCATGGTCAGTTCCTTGGCTAGGAGTCAATTTCAACTCCATCCTAATTCTACGATAAATTTCCATAAGCTTCAGCTTCCACCTCTATAAAAGAGGGGCAATAATATGTTCCATGTACATGTAAAAAGCAGAGTGGTATATAAAACAATATTATCAATAACATTTTGTCTAATATGTATTATTCTAAGAAATAGACGCTCATGGCTTCACTTCTTTCCACACTTAAACGGCCCATGTGCATTGCCTCATCTACAATCCAGTCACTGCTTTCCACACACACATACAATAGTGACAACTACCAGCCACAGAGAGGACATACAATGATTTGTTTTGGTTAGAAACAAGAGAGGCTAGTGATCATTACTAAGAAGTATTAGCATTTATTCTGTATGTCAACATACAGTTAAAAATATGCATCAAAGGCAACACACGTTGATCATCCAATATAAGGACCTATTTTGTAGCAATTTCACATGCAAAGAAATGAATTATTGAGGGAGCGTACTTTAAATTTTTTCATTTGTTTCCATCATTCAGTGAGTCCTCACAGACCATCTCTCCCAGATATTTAGTTTAAGGAAGGCTGTTGTTAAGTTAATTAATAAGTCGAGCTAATGGTCTGTGAAGGGAGTCATTAAATAGCAGTCTAACTGACCCATATCTCAAGAAAAACAAACCTATCTATCGATGCCCTAGAAAAGCAAGCGGGCAGAAGGCTGCTGTGTTCTGGGCTTTACATTCTCAGGGCAGGCGGGGACACGTGAGGCCACCTCTGAGTCTGCTAAAACACAAGATGCATTTGACAATGAATGTCCTGGGGTCATTCAAAGGGAACTGACCAGAAATTCTGCCAACAATTTTGATCATAATGAGCTCAGTAATAATTACAAGCATTCCAGGGATCAATAAAGCAAACAAAACAATGAAGAAAATGCTTACTGAGCAAAGGTTTTGTCTGTGAGGTCCACATTGTTGATTTTTACAATACATTCATTTTCATGAAACAGTCCCTCCTGTTTGGACCTGCTGTTTTCTTCAATGCCACGGATGAAGAGTCCCAGAATCCTAAATGCAAAATTTTGGTTGAAAGAGAAGTACTGGATAATAATATGTTAATTATTTCTCTACTTGCAAGCATTCCTAAATAAGTATTGATTTCTATTTATGAAGAAATTATTCAGGCAACTTCATTGAAATGGTTAGTTAAAACAAAAACAATTCACTAAACGAGAAAAGCCCTTCAAGACAAATACACACAAGCACCAAGCCTGAGTACATTCATCTACAATCTCATTTCTCCTGACTGCAATAAACTTAGAAAAGGCCAAGGCAGCTCAGTGGAGTTGAGGACACACAGGACTTGTGGTGTGGACAAGGGCATCAGAGCTGGCTGTCATAAGTAGGTCTGAGTTAATGTCAAGGGGGGTAACTTGATGTTAAATAGTGAGAAAACATAAGGCACTCACTGTAATATATTTGCAGTCTTACTACCTTTTCCAATCATTTCTACTTTGAGAAGTACACAAACATTTAAGCACAGACCATACTGCTCAATGTAGAATGCACTCGAGTCCACTTGTTAGACCCACTGAATCAACTATGTGTTGAGTGTTCTCTGAACGCTCAGGGTGCAGGGGTATGAGACAAGGCTGTCAAACCAGGAAAAATGTCCAGTACAGGTTGGGAGTAGAGTATGTATTTAAAATTTCAAGTAGAGTCTTCCTAGGAGGATTTGAGGAGAAAGTGGTACGTAAATTGTATCAGAAGACTGAGTAGGATTTGGACGGGAGAGCGCATGTCCATGTTGGGGAGGGAGGTGTGTTTGGGTGAGTCAGGCTTGTGCTAGGAGACTGCAAGTAGCTAACCCTTAATGGGGAGCCAGTGCCACACAGTCCACACAATGATGTACTTAATCTGATGAGGCCGGAGTAGCACCCCTACCGCACCCACCATGTGTGAGCAAGACAGTTATGAAGAAGGTAGGGCTTTGGGGGGAGTTGTATGAAACTTCAACCAGGAATAGTCTGGACTTAGAGAGGCTCCTGGTACTTTGTGGCTGTGGCTTAGGGTCAGGACGGGAGGAGACTGGAAGAGAAAGGAAAAGAGAAAGGAGATCGATAACAACAGTAAAAACAAGGAGTTAAATTATTTGTAAGTATATGTGTGTCTGTGTGTGTGTGTGTGTGACTCTATTATATATTAGTAATGTCCAAACCAAAAATGAAGAGAAATTAAAATTGTATATGGTTTGGCTGCTTCTGTTTGGAGGGCTTTCCTTTCTTGTGGCATGTGAGGGTCTGAGCTGTGTCCCAGAATGAGAAAGAATAAGAAAGGGCGCTCGCTATCTCCAAGAGCGGCCTGCTGGGTCTGGAGAAGCTATCAGGTGCTGTCCCATCCTCTTGATTTTTTTTTTTTTATTTTGTCATTCTTTTTGGCACAGGGGTCTTGTGTGATATGACCTGTCTCTTTAAATCTCAAATCTAAATAAAACACGAGCACATTTTGTGCGTGAATAACTGGGCCCACTACAGAATAGGGGCAATCTGTAATGCAAGCGCTGGAGAAAGCCACCTTCTGTTTGGAACTGCCACAAAGTGGAGCTTCTGCCTCCAGGGCCTCAGTTCCTTAATGAGCTCATGTCATCTCAAGACTGGAGAGGAGAGGCCTGTGCGGTGATATTTAGATCTCTGCTTCAAAAAAGTTAAATGAATCCAGTATGCTGATGAAGGAGAGACAACAGCAAACAGTCACACCACCTACTGCTCAGGGTCAGGGGCACAAGTGTGTGGAGAGGGACTGTGCTTTAGCTCCTGGCTCTAGCAGGGTAGTAAATCAGACATTCTGTATGGATGAGGAAAGGGGCCAAAGTCACTGTTTGATAAAGGATCTGAGATTCAAATGTATATTTTAAGGTACTAATACCTTAATCTTGTAATATAATAGTAAAAATGGAATTATCTGACATGCAAAACCAAAAAAGAACTAGAACAAAATAGTGTTTCTTTCCTAAATTAAACAACCCTTGAATAGTTCACATTTTGGATTTTTGTTATGGTGGATTCACAATAACACGATCCATTAGGAGGCTCACATGTGGTTATAAACTAGTTTATGTAAGCGATATTTTTTTTAACAAGCATTCAAGTCTTCCTTTAATTTAATTCAGTACATCATCAGTCATGTAATGTTACTCCCTAGGATTTAATTTCACATTTTGGGAGATGAATTAATTCTTTCAGGCCACTGGGTTACAATTTAGCTGGCATATTACAGCTGGAGTATGCTATGTGAGCCTCACTGATCTAAATAACCCAACTTTCCATGAAAAATTTACTGACAGAATAAGCCCCACTGTAAAACTCATGTGTCAGAGGTAATTTTGGTAAAATGTAAAACTGACTGATTTTATTAGTTAGGTCCCTGGCAACAACCTACTCCTGCCCTCTCTGTCCCATGAAGGCTGGCTTCTTCCAGGCTGATTTCATCCAGACGGGCAGGAGAAGACCCAGGAATCTCGCCTTTGGCTCTTGCTCCAAACTGGAAGAGCACGGTAGCTATCTTGTTTGCGGCCAGACAAGCCAGTTAATTTGCATACATGAGCAGTGATAAAGAATTCTGAAATCCACAACCCCACAGAATAAGAGGGGCAACAATTGCTGCTTGCTCTTCTAATAACAACAGAGACCAGAGTCCACCCTCTCCTAGCCCCATCTGCTCTCTGCTGCCTCTGTCTCTCTGCTCCCTCAGCATTTCTGTCCAAGGCAGAATGTCTTCTCACATTCCCTGTCAATCTTTACCCAGCCCTTCCTTCATTTCTCTCATGTTTAGCTGACTTTACTATCAAATTGAGCTATGTCACACAATCTCTAGTTACTGAAAACCGAATAGATTTCTTGCTTTTATTTCTAAACACAAATGAATACGATTTTTTAGAAAATGAATGAAACAAAATTGATTTTTACTCGCAGGGATTCTTTATATATATGTATATATTTGTTATGCTTTTACTCTGTAATCCAATCGGGGGCCTTCGACACCTTGTGCTGCGGTATCTAATGAATCCACTAAGGCTCAATCTAATACAGCAGCCACTGCATTGTACTTGGGGTGTGCTAACTTAGATTAGGTTTCTTATTCAACAACAGGTGTGGCAGTATTTTTCTAAAAAAAAAAAAGTAAAAAGAATTGGAAGGCAAAGCCAATTACAGTAGTCTTAGTAAAGAATTAAATGTAAATTCTAATTTAAAATAATGACACAAACCAATAAATGGAAGGAAATTAAGAACTAAGTATACCATTATGACCTTATTGCACCCTCACTCCCCGCGCTCACACAGTGAAACCAGATGGCATTGTGAAGTCAGACACTTGTCTGACACGCTCAGTACACAGTTGCATCTAGACACATGGGTTGAGTTAAGTGTGCTGTTTCAGCCTGTACTCATTACTTCTTAACTTTTATTGGCTCATGTCTCCACTTCCATATTATTTTTTATGTTTTTTAATCAAATTTCCTTTCTGTAATACTAGTGTATAGGAAAGAAAATTATGCAACTAGTTCACCAAGTTATTAAATCGTTGACTATGAACTTATAAAACTTCATTTTAGAACCAGGCTTTTTTTGTTTAAACCCAAATCATAATAATATGGATAATTTATACATCCATATGTCATGTGTTTTACAGGGAGCTTTCACATTTTTAATGTCATTTAATCCCCGCAGTCATGATATTAACAACTCACAAGAGGTGAGTTTAGGGGACTTGCTCAAGCTTACGAAAAAAAATCCAAAAGAACAGTGAGATTCAAGTGTTCTCTAAGGCCAACACTCCTTCAATGATTAGACAAGGTTTATGCCAGAAATCAGAACCAGAAAGGACAAGGGAGGAAAACAATAAATTACAGTGTGTTCTCTCCTCATTTGAACTGAGAGAAAGTGAATTCTCGTCTGTAGGGTCAACTTGTTTTCGGAACTATTGAAAATGAAGTCTGCTTACTGTCACATTGTATATTTCCTCATGTTTTGGAAATTGGGATCATCTTGATTTCTATTCTACCTTCATTAAGCTAAAGGGCCTGGTAATTTAACCACTCTGATATTTCACAAAGCTCTATCAGTACACTTCTGCCAGAAGCCATTAGAATTTCACATGACAACTGGGTAAATACTCACCCTGTCTATCAAAAACCACCTCAGCTTGTCCTGTGCCATAACCCATAACATTTATAAACACGCTTATTAACACACACAGGAAATGAGACAATAAGGGCCACTAGCTTTTCAGCACAATTCCTTTTAGGGAGAATTCATTTCAGCAAGAACTTGGCATCAGATGTTATTTGCAAAAAAAAAAAGGTGATGACTTTGCAATTACAGGTAGCAGATGGCTACCTGCTGAAAAAGATGCCAACCAAAATATCATCACTAAACCTGCTCTTCTCACTATATGGCAGACTGAATTGAATAAATATTCAGAACCAGTAAATTAATATTACATAACCTTTGGGAAATTTTTGCTTTAGAAAGGGCCATGAGATGAGGGCAAGTCAGGAAACCTGGATTTTATGTGACTCTGAGAGAATCAATGGACTTTTCTGGTCTTTGATCTCCTAAGCTGAGGCTTTCTGTCTTTTCAATGATTCAGTTAATTGAAGTAAATAAATTAAAATCAGGGAGTAACCAATTTCCTTTTAAGTCTCTGGTAGTCCTTATCAATATCAATCATGTTCCAAAGGCAGTCATTTTACTGAAAAGTGATATAATATCTAATCTGAGTTTCATAAAGCTTTTTTGATGTGCCAACATTAACTCTCAGGCACACACTTTAATTTTTGTCAAAAAACAAGCTTTCTAACCAGTTAGGTAGATATGTACTTCAAGAAATGCTGAAATAATCTACATGATCTCTTACCAGTATAGATTTAATAATATATTGTTTCTAAATTTCAAAAAAAATTGTAAAAAATCATTTAAAATTATTTTAGAAAAAAATAAATAGCTTGATGACTTTTTGCTACTATAGCCACAATCATTAAACCATGCAGTTTTTTATATAGCAAATTCTAATGTAAAAATATTTATTCTAAGTTTTTTTTATTCCTGAGGAAAATCAAGAAATATTAATTTGGAATTACTACATTTACTTGTAGAGGTGTATTTTGAAACAGTAAAAATTTCAGCTGCAATATTTATCTAACAATATGTTTAAAACTTTGCCAAGGATTTTGTTTACTATGTGTCACTAAGAATATTTTATGAACTTCATAATAAGAATACTTTAAGAAAGTACTTCATAATTAATTATAATGTAGAAACTGGTTGATTTTTTTCTTTTTAATTGCACCTTAGTAGTAAATGATTTTGTTTTGTTTCTAAGTAGCCAATAGAAGTATATCTTAAAGTTTCCATCTGAACAACAGAGATATGCACTTAATTTTCTTCTGAAAACTGTTTGGGAAAATGAGCGTAAGTCAAGATTTTCATTAGCATGCGATTCTAAGAAAAACATCTTACCTTCCACTCAGAGAAGAAAAGAAGGGCACTACATGGATCCCCAAGGAGCCTCCTTCCCCAGAAATCTCCACTGTTCTTGTCATGTCACTGGGGCAGAAAAAATAAGAGCATACATGATCGCTGCTAAGAAAACAGATGAGGCACATTAAAACAAAACAAACAAACAAAAAAACCCCTTAGGATTATTTCACCCACTGTAAATTAAAGAGCAGAGATTAAAATCAAAGAAGTACATGATTTGCTGATGTGTTCAGAAGATCCAGGAAATAAAATGATTAAAAGACTACCTGATTTCTTATTTTTTCCATAGAAGAGGAACAAGTAGAAATAACTATCTACAAAAATAACTTCTTACTTAACCTAATCTGCATAAATCAACCTATTTAAAAGAGGTACGCCAAAATGAAATTTCTCCCCATTAAGACATACTTGAAAGTTACTGTATATACAATAAAATACTTGGAATTAAGTCTATCTATGTTTAAGCAGAAACAGAAAAAGGAAATAAAATATGTGTTTATAAGAAAAAAATAGCACAAAATTACATTTACAACTGTGAAGCCGCAGTCAGTAATACATGTGGGTATGTTCAAAGCATTATAAATGAAAACTTAAATACATCTTTCAATAAGGTATTGATTGTATTCAAAGGAACAATTTCAAATTTTTACCTCCAGTTTTTTTTTTTTTTAAGAGGTAGAAAAAGAGATCACAAAGCCTGGAGAAAATGTATTATAGCAAGAAATAGAAAGCCTGACCCACCTAACCTATCGCAGATTAAGGAAAGGATGCACCTAGAAACATTAATGGATGGTGTACGATTGAAATATACAAGACTTTGAGAGCTTTTGAGTAGTAAAGAGTGGAACTAATAAGTTTTCATAAAGATGAAAAATAATAACTGTGAACAATTATTGGCTCTTTTAATATGAGAGAAAAATAAAATTGCCAGAGGAAAAATGATAAAGTTGAAGGAAACATACCCCCATTGGAATTGTAAGCAGGTCTCTATTGTTTCCTAATTACATGAAAATGACCTGAAACTAGATGTCAAATTAAAAACTACAGCTCTACAAATGCTTTTCTGCTCCAAACTGAAAATGGCAGAATTTGGACTCCTTGCTAGAAAGTTGAAAACAGCATTAAGAAACCAAAATGCCTGATGAATTTGCTCTGCATGAAGCAGTCCTTAAATTATCAGAATCTGGGCCTCCCTGGTGGCGCAGCGGTTGAGCGCTGCGCTGTGGAGCTGTCCGCAGCTCGCGATGTGAGTTCCACCTCCAGCTGGGGAGAATCCCACATGGTGCAGCAGACCTCTCCTGCCTCGCCCGCTGCTCCCCTCAGCAGTGTATTTCTGATCTGCCTGTTCTGCTCCCCGCTCTGTCTCTGGTGAGCCCTCTTGCTGCCCCACGCCTCTGGCCTGTACCCCAGTTTGTATGTATAAATAAATAAATCTTTAAAAAAATATATCAGAAATCTAAAGTAAATACATTAAATATATCCCCATCAGTGTATAAGGCTTATTTTTAATGTGTTTTCATTACAAATCTATAATCATTAAGAACTGCAAAAAAAGCATGTCAGTTTCCAAATTTGTGGAATATATTAAAAGATATAATCTGATAATAAATTTCAAATGAGTTTTACTCAGAAATTGTTGATAAACCAGAAACTTTTTTAGTCAAGCAGGTTATATTAGAAGTCTGGAATAAAGTTAGAAATAAGACACATTTTAGAGCAAAAATATCACTGGATAAAATACATTATTCTCTTTACTTTTTGTATACTTTTGTATAGGATGAACATTTGTATGAATGTTTGTATATGAACACTATAAATAGTTACGCTTACAAGTATTGAATGTAAAATGCTTGGTGGGTGGAGAGGGCTGCCTAGCTTTTAATAGAACACAAAGCAATAATATAAATATATAACAAATTTACAGTGCATTTGTAGATATTTAAAGAAAACTACATTCAAAGCATTTACATTGTAGGATTACAATACTGTTTTATTTATTTTTTATTTTTTAATATATATTTTTATTGTTATTTATGTCTTTTACATTTTGTATTCCCCTTGGGTAACCCACCACCAATTCACCCGTGATCCATCTCCATGGTCCCTTGTGTTCTTTTCTATTCCATTTTGTGCCCTTACCCCCCCCCTCGCCCTCCCCATCCCCACCCCCTCAGTGTCTCTCTCCTATTTGGTTTCTTTATAGTCCTGTTATAAGTGAAACCATTCGATATTTTTCTTTTTCCTTCTGGCTTATTTCACTGAGTATAATTCCCTCTAATTCCACCCATGTTGCTGCAAATTGCATGTGTTTATCTTCTTTGAATGCTGAATAGTATTCCAGTGGTACATATACACAAAGGATTACAATACTGTTTTAAAAGACCTTTAAAGAAACTAAAATTTTCTTAACCATTGAAAACATATTATCTCTAAATTTAATTTTTTTATAGCTTAGAATATATTTTTTCCTAATAAAAGTATTAAATATATTGAAGCTGATAAAACTCATATGTAACACATAAGGCTTTTGTAATTATTTAGTCTAGGATAGGTGCCAAGCTTTCAGCTTAAGAATTTTTAGAATTCTGTTTTTTTTTCTATTTTGCAAATATTTCTTTACCACACTGAAACCCCCCCTCTAAAACATAATAAATTCCATGTATCATACTGATGCATATTCTTTAGAAATTATTAATTCTTTTTATCTTTCCATTCACTTAATAAAGTAAATCTCATAATTTGCTTAATAAATAATCTTGTTTCAAAATACTGAAATATTATGGGGGCGGGTTCATTTTTACTCTGTAAGAATCCATTTTTTAATCTTCCAGAGTAAAACTTTTTTTTCTATCTTTAAACATGATAGTCACAGTTCTTTGGCTGGAAGAATATTTAACAACTGCTAAATTCCTATCACAAAATATTACCCCAGAAGAAAAGCATGAAGGCTATTTTGTTGATTGTATTATAAAGGGACTTTCAGAGAATTAGATCTATATAATATAGGCCAACATTACAAGTTTTACACAGAACATGTTTAACCATCCTTTTTGTAAAATTTCTTCAATTTGTTTCAAAATGGAAAGAAAGGCATTTTAAAAAGGGAGTCTTACAGACCAACCCATGTATTTTTACTTCAAAGGAGGAAAAAAAAAAAAAACCATCTCAGTGTTATATGCACTTGATGGAGTTCTGTAGAAATCTCCGTATATATACACTTCATGAAAGATAAACACAGCAAGTGGGGCTGGACACAATTATTTGAATACATATCTCATATGTAAGATTTTACTAAGATGTAAAAATATTCTATTAATGCTATTTGTTTAGGCAAACTGCAGAGCTGGGTTCAGGGACCAGTGAGCAGAATATACACACATTTATTTATGTTTTAGAGGTGGACTGAGAATGGAAAATGTAGAAAATGAAGTGGAAAGAATATTTTAGCTGTGAAAGGAAAAGAAATTGGCAACTTCTTGTGAAATACAGACAAAATATCAACTGGAGTAGAAGAAAACACTCTTCTACAAAGAAAAGTCAGGTGAATTGAACTAAAGTCAAAACAGCTAATTTTAAACAATCGTCTATGCCATAGCAAAACAAAAGCAGATAGTCACAAAGCATTTAGTTCCAATAGTTAATATTAAGCAAGTGAAATGGACACAACTGATTCAAACAGTCACAGGAACCAGTTGTTACTGGTCTAAGTGGTTGGAACAATGCTATGGGTGAGTGTAAAAAGTCTGTGGCTGAATAGAAGACTGTTATGAACAGCTCTCCTTCAAAAACCAGATGGAAAGCGGTTCATTTAGTTTCCATTCAGCAGAAAGATGTGAAGCTTGAGGACAAGAATACAGCAGGAGCTGCAGATGTTTGCAGGTCTAATTTCTTTGCACAAAGCAAAGATTTTGAGCGTTAAGATAATGCAATTCAGGGACAGGCCACTTGTTTCAGGGTAAGGGAGAGACAGGACTGTGAGGAGATGCTTTTTTCAGAAGGAACCCATGATTCACTTACAAAATTAGAGAGAAAGTGACATGGAGTCAGGTGTCTGAGTAAATCATTTAAAGGATCAATGTCATGGTTTGTAGAATGAAGAAATTATGATAAATTCCCAACAAAGTTGTTAGTTTTAAAAAAAAAATGGAGAACCCATAGCTAGTAAGGATGCAATAACTTTCAGCTATTAGCATGACTGCCAAAGGTAATAATTACCTCAATCTTTCCAGCCTTTTTAAATGAATTTTTAAAAATTCTTAACTAGTGTAGGATTGAAGAACATATTTTCTTTTAGATTCCTGATGTAGAGAAGACAATGGTTTGCAACAAACGGATAGAAGGCATGACAAGGGATGTTCAGATAACATTTAAAAAATAGTTAATTCATGTAAAATGTTTCACTATTTATGACTGTAATGAAAGAAGGAATACGTTGACTGAATAAACATTAAGCTCAGAAGCATCAATGTCCGTCTAGTGCTGAAGCCAAGAACCTATTAAATATGGGATTGATTTCCTTATGCAAAATTTGAATCAAGTTAGGAAAGACAATAATGATGATGACAATAATGATGATAATAACGATGATGATAAAAACAAAGTTAATGGTAGCAACAGTAGCATACAGGTAAAGGGCTTACGCTCACACAGACACTGTTCAAAGAACTCTGCATATGATAATTCATTTAATCTTCATGCCACCCCTCTGAAGGTTTTATTATGTCTATTTGATAGACTAGAAACTAAGGCAAAGAGAGATGAGTAACTTGCCTAAGCTCATAGAACCAAGAAGCAACAGAAAAAAGAATTGAATCCCAGCAGAAAGTAGGATTGAACTGGACATTAAGGCCGAGCAATGAAAATCCTGGTAAACGTGAGACCGACTATTTTGTATAATGAGTTATTTTCATTAAAACATGAAAAGTCCCAGTCAACAGACTGAATTCATTTTGTGTACCATCAAGGAAAGTATTGCCAGTCTGTTAAAACACAAAGCAAGGCAACATTCAAAGAACTAACGTCAAAGGAAAACAGTCAACCTCAATGAACTATAAAATGTTCACTTTAAACTTGTTCAAAGAGAAAAAGTAATTAAAGAATCCAGGTTGCAGAGAATATTGGAAAGACTGAGGCTCATTTGTGGCATGTTTGTTAAGAAGTTTTTATATCCTAGAAAAAATGAGAGAAAAGGGTAATATAGTAATTAATTTTAGATTTGGAGCATGTTTCACTATATTATTCCACTTATTTTCATCTTTCCTATAAAATGAAAGCCATTACAAACTATTGAAGAAACAAGCGTTAAATTGAAATAAATATAATTTGTGTGAATACCTCAATGCATCCTTAGATTTTGAGGATGTCAGTGGTTCTGTCTGTACACCATTTACAACTTCTCTTTCTTCTAAGTTCTGTGTGGAACCCTGTAATGAAACAAACCGATAAGCATGTAGATGCTATGCATACAGAATTAAAAAATGTGAATAGAACATCTCAACATGAGTGGGTGAATGGTTTTACTCAGGATCTATACATACAGTACGCTTTCATTTCTTTCAAGACTAGAAACAGGTGTTAATCTTTTCAATGCTTCCAATGTTCTTTTCTTTCCCTTTTGGTTTCAGAAATACTCAGATGGGCCATTTACACTAGGTAATATGTTAAGAACTTTGGAATAGATCATTTAACTCCCTGCTACTCGACCATAATCTTTTGGGACTGAGTGTTTTAAGTCAGCTAGGAAAAGGGGTACCAAAGGGAAGATACTACTGACAGGTGGTGATGTATGAGCTTTAAGATACTACATTTGCTTGCACCCCCTGCTGACAATAAAAATACAAAGAAAGCAAAGCCCATGGAAAAAAATGTTACTTGGCAAGGTCACTTCTGTCAAAAGTCTAATAGGAATCGTACAGAGAAATAAATCTGGAATTCTTACTTTGTTTGAGACTTTGATGCTGAGGATACTCTTCAGCACACAGAAACTAAAATTGACCACTTAATTTCTAAAATGGTAAATACTTTACTACCAGGAGATAAGAAGGTAAAAGAGGTCCAGTGCTCCAGAACAGCAGCAAAGTTAAGTTGCATATAATGTAGAGGAGTGAATAGATTCTAGAAAGCAAGCCTGATTTAGATTCTCATTTATGTAAGACATCAGTTCTCTGTTAGTCTTTGGAACTGTACACAAACAGTAATTCCGAAGATACACTACTCGCAATAGTATTAAGAGTCCTGGACATATGTTTCACTCAAACGCTAACCTCATGGAGAAAGGTCATTATCGACATCCACATCTGTAAGGAGAGCATTTGTGGATCTGAAGGCATAGTTTCAGTAATAACAAAAGGCAATATGTGAGATAAGAGGTTGTACTTAAGAGACTGTACATCAATAACTTGAAAAAAAAAAGACAGTCATAACTCAAGAAGTTAGTCAGAGTGTATTGAGTAAAATGTATACACATATATTTCATTTTAGACTGTAACATTTCACATAGGAGTTGCTGGTTTTATGAAGGTGTTGGTCTACACCAGATTTTTAAAAATACATATATTTTTTTCTCTCCACACTGATAAAGAAAGAGAAGAAAATTCATAAGACTAAAGAATGCTTTTTAGTTTAAGGTACTAAATCTTAAAAGATAAATGTCTTTGAAAGCTTTTGAACATTCATATTATGATGAAGGGCTAGATATACAGTTACAGAGAAAAGAGACAGGGTTGGTCAGGTTATAAAAATAGGTAGACAATTTAACAAATTGTGACTATTGCTCATGTCAGGACTTTTTACGACTGCATTTATGTCAAAATAATTAACTTCCTTATTTGTGTCTCTTACACAAGAGGGAACTCCCTAAAGGGTATGGGTGTGTCTAGTCCAACATAAATTATGCACAGAGATCATTTGGGAATGTTAATGGATAAATGGACCAAATGTCATAGAACTAATGTTGCGTAGTAAATTATCTAAACTTTTACTGATAAAAATAAATAAACATTATCTCTCGTAGTATTTGTGAGTCAGATTTAACAGTCATTTGATTGGGCAGTTCTGCGGTAGAATCTCTCAGGACATCCAGAGCTGTAACTGCAATCATTGAATGGGACTTCAAGACCCACTCTTTATGTGATGAAAGTTTCACCAAGATATAATTCAAAGAATATTAAATTCATCCTTTTAAGAAGTACAATTCAGTCATTTTTAGGTTAGTGAGAATTTTGCGACCATCATCACTATCAAATTTTAGAACAATTTCAAACCACCCTCCCCAAAGAAACTTCATGCCCTTTGGCCATCACTTTCCATTCCTCCTGCCCCCCACAAACTCTGGCCATCATTACTTCCTTTCTGTTTTCTAAGGATCTGCCTATTCTGGACACTTCATATAAATAGAATCATTAAGGTATGTGTTTTCTATCACTTAACATGATGTTCTAAAGCAGCATCCTATTATATATTAGTGTTTCATTTTGTTCTATGGCCAAGTAATGTTCCAGTGTAAGGATATATACCATGTTTTGTTTTCCCATTCATCTCTTGATGGGCATTTGTATTGTTTATACTTTTGCCTATTATGAAAAATGATGCTATGAAGATTTGAAATAATGTTCTATTATGAAATAATGCTTCTAAAAGCAAGAAATTCTTGCTGGTAGCTCTCCTGGGTACATATCTAGAAGCAGAAGTTTTGGGTCATATGGCCACCCTATATTGACCTTCTGAGGAACTGCTGTACTATCTTCAAAGTGTCTGCACAATTTTACATTCTGCTATGCAATATATAAAGGTTCCAAGTTCTCTTACCTACAGACCTGTTGTTTTCCCTTTTAAAAATATTGCCATGCCAGATTTTGAAGGATTTTTGGGTTTATATTCCCCTAATAACAAATGCTGATGAATATCATTTCAAGTGATTATGGGACATTTGTATATCTTCTTTGGAGAAATGTCTGTAATTATATATGATTTGCAGGTTTTTTTTTTTTTTTCCATTCTGTGGATTGTCTCTTTACCTTCTTGATGTGTCCTTTGAAGACCAAAGTTTTAAATTTTAATGAAGTTCAATTTAGTTTTTCATTTGTTGCTTGTGTTTTGATGTTATAGATAACACTATCTAATACAGGTCACATAGATTTGCTTCTATATTTCCTTCTAAGTTTTACAGTGTTAGCACTCACACTTAGGCCTATTACTATTTTGAGTAAATTTTTATATGTGATATGAAGTAGGTGTCTAACTTCATTCTTTACATATGTAAATCTAGTTTTGTCGGCACCATTTGTTGAAGACTACTCCCATTGAATTGTCTTGACACCCACATCAAAGCTCAATTGACAAAAAAAGGAAGGGTCTGTTTCTATATTCTCAGTTCAGTTCCACTGACACACACATACATACACACACACACACACACACACACACACACACACACACACACATATATATATGCACATATATATTTCCTCCCAGTTTACGCAGTCTTCGTACAAGGTTTTAAAACCAGGAAGTGAAACTTCACCAAATTTGTTATTTTTCAAGTTTGTTTTGATTTTTTTTTGGGTCCCTTGCATTTATACATAATTTTTAGAATCAGCACATCAACTTTGAAAAAAAAAAGCTGAATTTTTTTATAAAGATCACATTGAATTGTACATCAATTTAGTGTATTATCATCTTAACACAGTCTTCTAATTTATGAACAGCTAACAGTAGCAGTTGATTAAAATAAATACTCTTTTTGGATTTGTAATTCTTCATGAATTTATATACCAAGAAAGTCAGGGAAAAAACTGGGACATTTGCTATAAAGTTTTAACTCTTTATGCCTCTTTGCTCTCTACTCCAACTTTCTAGCCAATGCCTTGCCAACATATGAAAAAAACATACTTTCTGATGCCAGTCAACATTCTATAAGGTTGAAAGGACATTTTCCTAGTTGTAGTTAAAGTTTCTATTTGTGTCCAACAATACACTTAGTGCTCTGTGGCTATGGAAATATCAATTAGAATCTGACAGCAACATTGGACCAATTAAATGTGATAATCTGCGCAGAGGTAATTCTCAGCTGAGCACAGATTTAAAAAAGAGCACACACTGATTTGTATGTGTAAGATAAGAGTTATATTTTAAAAGTACCATCGAAACTCTTTACCAAAGTTATCAAAAAGGGAAGTGCCTAGAGATTATCATCTCAAACAATGGGCAGTATTTGTCCCTCGCCAAAATACTTTCTGTTGGTATATTTTTCAGGAACAAAAGTCTTTGACATTTTCTAGAGATGGGGCAGGCAGACAGATGCTTAGGGCCTCTACTGGGCCATAGACTCGATTCTAGATTGACTCCAGCAACACTGAAGCAGAGTAGAACTTCAGGACTCACAAAGGCAGCTTACTAAACAAGGAACATAAAATCACTTTTTCCAAAACTTACAAAATAAATGATGAGCAATAATTTAGGAGCACTTACACATTTCCTTTATTAAATTACACAGTGAAATGAAGAGTCACGAAATCGCACATATCTAAAAATGATGATTTTTTTCTCACAGCTCATTTAAATAACTTTGAAAAAATGTAGAATCATGAGTTTTAAATTTAGAAATAGAGACAAAAATAATCTGATTTTGAATAACTAGAAGTATAAACAACTGGTGCTGAACAGTATTGTATTTCTTCAACTTAGACTTGAGGAACACTATGTACTTTAAATTCTCAAATTTGCATCTAGCAAACACAATGGTTTGGGAAGTTCCATGCTTAATTTCATTAAATAAAATTATTATAATTTCTATTTTCAATGTTCACTTAAAATAGAGGGATGGAATCAGCTGCATATGCTATAAACACATAAAGCTATTTCAAAATTGATTTTATCTCCCCCTTTTGCCAGCATTGCAATCCTTTGCTCTCCAATAAAGTTCAGTAGGAGGTCATATCTTGTCAACCAGGCAGAGACTTTTAAGAAGTTTGTCCTTTACCTCTTTGTCAGAGTAGGAAACACATCATATGTGGCTCTCACAACAGACAAGTTTAATTACTACAATTTTTAAAAAGTGAGCATTTTTAGCAGCACTTTCAGGATCACGGGAGCATTGCTGACAGCCAGAATGAGTTGGATTTAAACATCACTGCACTATTTTTAGCTTTAAAATCAACACTTACATAAATATTCCCAAACCAATTAGCAGCAGCTGGAAAGTAAAGGTGTTTACATTTAGTGAGCAGGAGCGCTAACAACTGCAAGTGTGCACAGGCTGCAGGAAGGGCCGGCACCAGGCGGTGCCCGCCCTCCAAAGTGATAGTGGTGTTGGCACCACGCTGTCATTCCATATTTCACAATTGGTACAAGTTGCTGATTCCATACAGGCATGTATATTTATTAGAAAGCATTATTAAGTCATCTCCAAATCAACAACATTTTTAATAGAAATCCTAGGAGGAAAATGCTACCCAATTCCTTGTTCATTCTCCCTAGTTGACCAGTTATAAAGCAACATTAACAACAGTTTTGCACCTCAGCTTTTCATCTCCCAGATCATAATTAAAATAGATGTCCCATTATTAATAGATGTCTACCTTTGAACTACCGATGAGAATACATGGTCTTGATATTTCCCTCTGAATACATTTTAGCACCATTTGAAACAAGTAGCCCACAGAATTTTAACAGGAATTGAATCATGTTTCAAAAGCTCAGGTGCATTTAGAAATGATTTGCTTTCTGAAAAGTCAACTACAAGTTTCTTTTGAAATTGCACATGAATTTTAGAGGAAGAGTAATAGAGAAATTATACAGAGATTTGTACACCAGGTTATGTGCCTGGTGTTCATACATAAACATAATGTAAATTTTAAATTAAAATTCTGGGCATAATTTCAAAATATTTGTTTTTACATTTTAGAACAAGAATGTGCTAACGTAAAAACAAGTTGTATTTGGTAAGTACACATGGAGTGAACACACATTTTGGTAGTCAATCATTGCTAGTCAGGCTTGATATAATATATATTCTTCATGCCTTGGGAATGCCTTGTCACAGGCAATTCTTAGCAAGTTTCATAGATACAACATGTTTTAGTCCTAGCATTTTAATACATCTATAATTTTTATATTGCTATAATTATCCAGATTTATAATTATATATGTAAATATTATATATAGTTTAGCTGTAGATCTAGAAATTGGCAAGAAAATTAGAGATTTCAACAGTGCTAAATTACAAGCTTCTTCAGGATAAGGACTATTGCTAATTTATTTTACTTTTAACAGAGGTCTCTGTTTGGCATGGATCAGACACCTAAGTCTTATGAAAATACAAGATTGCTGGGGTCTGCCCTGGGGTTCTGATGTAGTAGATCTAGGGCTGAGTTTTCATAGTTAGCAATTCCTTGATGCTGCTTGTCAAAAAAATCACTTGAAGCACATGACCTTATAGTAGCGAGTGCAGCCCCTCAGAGATCCTGAACAATATTCATGGAGCCCTGAAAGAATGGTGCCCTGAGTCAGTCTAGTCCACACATTTTATAGATAAGAACATTGAGACCCCAGAAGGTGAGATGAGGACCTTACTTTACATGGTGTGATAATGACACGGTCAGAATCCAGGGTTCTTGATTCTTACTCCAGGGCTCTTTCTCTGTGTCATGGTAAATAGTTGCTAACTTAATGAGCACTGTGCTTACTAATTCATTTTATGGAAACATTTTTTCTTTAAATGACATTAACAGGAACTCTATTCATGCCTTGGATACATGGTACCATTTTCTCAAAGATCTCAAAACATTTCACATATAATGAGATGCATATTCAATACAATCCTATGTGGTTTGTTGATATTTATAATCCAATTTTACACATGAATATACACAAGGTCAAAAAGATTAGCTTCTTGGTCAAGAAGAAACTAAGGCTCAAACAAGAGTCAAGATTATGTAGGACCTTTGTCTTCTGAGATTTAGGTCTGAATGCAAGTCTGTTAAATATTTTTACCTTTTAATGTTTCTTAGCTACTGATTTTAGACAAATATGGTGAAGGGATAATATCATATCACTAAACATTAAAAGAATGATTTTGAAAACCTATCAAAGGTTTCATTATTTTAGATATGACTTCTCATAATTGCATTTTTAAGTAAAAAAGTTATTTTGAAGTAACACAATTAACTAGAGCATATGTAATCTAACTAGCCCCTTATTTTTTTTTTTTATAATATATATTTTTATTGTTATTTATGTCTTTTACATTTTGCATTCCCCTTGGGTAGCCCACCACCAATTCACCCGTGATTCATCCCCATGGTCCCTTGTGTTCTTTTCTATTCCATTTTGTGCCCTTTCCCTTCCCTCCCTCCGGCTCCTTCCTCCCCCCCTCCCCCCCC